>JAECUM010054753.1:0-33624 GCA_016617855.1 Megalonaias nervosa
TTTTTATTAATCAGGAATTTTGAATTTATCTGTTTTAATTGGCTTTCTCATTACACATTTGTAAAGAGTAAACTATTGCATATTAATTCCTCAAAAAAGCTTTTCAAGAGTGAGCAAGAATGTATAAAAATAAGACAGTATCCTTTCGCATGTTTTATTTTTCTGACTGGAAATAAGTGACCCCACTCTAAATCCAACTTGCAGTATTTTTCAAGGACCTTCAATTTTATGATAAATTATGGGTACAACTGCTACCTAGCGAATTGATCCTCTCCCACGTTAGGTGAAAAATAAGAAATTAGATAGGGGAATTGATGATACATCAGTGTTCTCGTTTGAGACGTGAAATAATTAAAGCTGCGTATAGCTTTACATTATTGGAGGGACTGTGTGGATTTTAATCACAAAAGGTACATATAACCATCTATATTTATATTTCTCACTCGAATGCCATCATAAACAAAAAAGTAGGAGCTGCGAGATCTTCTCTTATGTTTCAATTTGTGCATCATGATACCAGTCAAGCGAGTTTTTCTTGATAACTTAGAAAACATCATCAGTATACATGCGAATAAAAATGATAAAATAAAGGTTTTATGAAAATCCTAATTGGTGTTCTGTATCTGAAGTTCAGTGTAATTATAACAATCACTAGGTAGTTCTAATTTCACTTAAAAAAATTTTTTTAACAGCCCAGTAAGCAAGTCACTCTGAATGAGGTGGGACAGCTGATACGATACTTACTTGGTGACTACTATGTCCCGCATTACATCTCAGATGCCAAGAACGAAACTCAATGTTGGAAAAGTAAAGAATGGTTGGAAGAGAAATCGGCAAATACAACAGCAAGTTAGTATTATTTGGTGATATTTATTTGGTTTAGCGAAATTTGTGAGCCAATTAAATCTACTGCGGTGGTAATGCGGGATATATGTGCCGTTTTTGTACGTGATGATGTCATAACCTGTTTTAGTGTTGCATAGATCATGCACATTTGTGAAAATGCCACCTAAATTGAACATTAGGCGCAGATGATTTGAATGTGTGGGCACTATAACGAAACAATATTGGGTTCAAAACACATTTTATGTATCAAATGTATTTTATTTCCAAAAAGTGTAAACAGTACAAGTTTATCTTCTGCACTGTGTTGCTATTGTGGACCCCATTTCAGTTGATTGAAGACAGATGTTAGATGAGAAATGCAGAATTTATTTGCACCAGTTATATTTCTCTAACGAAATGAATGTGTCTAATTACTTTAAGCTGAATATTATTAGACATATTCATTTAATTAAAGATCAATTTAGTAACAATAATATAATTACTAACTTGTACATGGATTTACTTTATAAGAACATAGTCTTCAGTATAGATATATAACGATTTAGGCAATTACACTCAAAGTAATGCAACAATTTCAATATGCGCAGCCAGTTATGTGATATACTCTATAATATATGGCCTCCAGTTTTGTTGTCGATACTATTAGTGCAGCTCTAAAGCAATGACTGTTTTAGCAATAAGACCTTAACACCCCACATCATGTATATAAGGGAATATCTTGCATTATGTATTCATACAGTGTGTCAGTAGACCTTAATCAACGCCGTATTGTTTTATTGAGGAGAATGGATGATTGATGTAGAAATTAATGATAACAATGGCGGCATATCTTATATGATATAGTAAGCTGTATGTTGAGCTACAATTCCTTGACATGCTTTCAAACAAGTTTGTACGTTGCGGTTTTTTAGACATTCATTTATTTGTACATTCATTTGATAGCAAATTTCTAACATTCAGTGCTGCTTCAAAACTTACCGCTAGTTATGTGATTGATTGACTAGATAGTGGAAATGGTTTACACTTATTTTACTTATAAATATAAACACTTGACAAAAAAAATCAGCAAACGAAAGAGGCTATTGTTCTGCTGACATTTTTATGTATTTTCTATGACTAATAGATAAGCCCGAACTTGGACTATGATTAGTCCCGCCTTTTTCCAGATTGGTCCCAATCTTGCAAATGTAGTTGAATCACTAAATCCTAAATGCGATCCTGCTATTGTATTTTCTGTATAAGTTTATCACCCATTGCGAAGGTGCGTATTGTTTTGCTGCCTTCTATCTACATAGCTGTTTCTCTCATATCCTCTGTATATCTATTCCTTTCCTCTTTTGTATAGTGTATTACTTAGTGATGTAAAGTGCAAAAAATTTAAAACTTCACAAATAACAAATAAAAAGGTTTTTGTCAAAAGACATGCAAAAAGGCACATGCGTTTGGACAAAGTTATTATTTCAAACAGTTATAATTTGCAGCAGGATTTTGACCTGTGTGCAAATCCAATTCAAAACCTGATTTATTTGAATGAAATTTAGACCTGGAGCACTTGGCTGCAAATATGTGTTTTCGTACTTAACCACTGTCGCCATTAAAATCGTATTTATAACTCTATTTTTGTTTCCAAGATAACCAGGATGAGAGTCAAAAACCTGATTTTGATAACCCTGAGTGGGAATTATTCATATGGTCAGTGCTCACCAACCAAAAAGAAATGGCGAAATTATTTTGGCTTCATGGCAAGGTAAGTTTTTGTCTGACCGATACAGGTATTATTTTCAGCAAGCTGATTATGCTTTGCTGATATTTGTGCAAGGTGACATTTTAGATGTTATCTTTATTTGCTGATACGTTTCATCATACTCATCATATTAGTTTAAATGTACATCCCCAAGTTGCATCCTTATCAATACATTATTACTGTTTTAGCTTTTAGTATCTTGTACATAGACACTAACTGACACCTTGATACGTTGTTATACTTATTCTGTGCCTATCATTGAAACCAAATAATTATGCATTCTGTATTGTGTGTATTGACTGAAAATTTGCAGTCCTGTTAGGTGCTCCACTAATACAGAAGAGGAAATATGCTTCGAGTTGAGAACAAGGATGTGCTGTATATTTGCCCTACCACAGAAGCTTCATTTAGAGTGGAAGACAATAATGATGCATGCGAAGTTTATTTTTCTTTTTTGTCTCTTCTGCAAAAACTCTGACAGATGAGTCATTTCTTTTGAGTATAAATAAAATTTGCTATACAATCTCAGTAATTTTATATAGTCTGCCAAAGATCAGGTAAATGTAGATGTTAGACTAAAAATTCATTAAGGGTATATTTCTCAATTCATCGTACAAAATAGGTCGCATGATACTCGTCCCTTTGATATTAGCTGCTGCTCTGGAAAAGAAATAAGTAAATCCAATATACTGACATCACTAAGGAACCTTTTCGTTGCATCTATAAATATCATAATTTTGTATGTTTTCTTTTGTTCTGTAAGAAAAGCAATCATGCACATTTTCTTCTCATGGCATTATTAGATCATTCCGCTGGTTGTTTTGAAACCATGTGCATTTGACGCGAGTATAAATAGTCCACTTGATACGTGGTAAACAAAATACCAAAATGAACCACACAGGTTAATACATTTAGCATAATCTCACTGAAATGTTGAATGAACTCAACTGCGATTTGTTTGCATTTTTTCGTTATCTAATGTTGATGTTTACATCTAACTGAAGGAATACTATTTTATACTTGCAAACTAAGTCAGACTGAATTTTTTTCTAGTTTTTACCAAGCTAAGTCTGTGAATTTAGTTATATTTCTCGGACGCTCTTGTGTAATGGTCAGATTTGATAACTACATTTATTCTGTGGATGAATTTCATACTTTTGTTCACTGGTCCAAAAAAGTATTTGACCATATTAGAGATTTGTAAAACTGGTTTTGACACAGCCTCAAGAGCTGCCTGAGGGCTCCAGGTAGAGCGGTCAATATCCTGGTAACCCATGGTGACAGCATGAGAGTTGGAAATAGCATGGAAATCAACTGCCTTTACATGAAGTTTTAATTTAAGCGTGATCTCTGTCAGTCAATACCTTTCCAACACATCCTCCACTCCGGACAGAAGTTGGCATTGTGATCAAATATCCCACCGAACCCCGTTCTGGCGTCGAACAGCTGGCACTGGGATGATTGATTGTTTGGCTATAATGCAGCATCTTTCCAAATACTTTACAGACCAATGCTGACAATTCCTCATCGACCTCTTTATTATTCCTTTGTGGCAACAGCTACAATATAGATATGTCTGCTCAGAACACAGGTCAGTCATAGAGGGAAACACTGGACAGAAGTGGCCCTATCAGATCCTAATTATGATTACCCAGCAGAAGTCATGCATCACTCGAACACTATCAAACACTTCCTGTTTCGACCCTGGTTCTGTCTCATCCTGTCAGCGTATATGACGACAGAACAACCTTGGATGCCTGGTACCATTATCAAACCATCAGCGACATGTGTATGAAGAGCTAAAGTCCCCCAACTATGTCACTGCTTGTCACCGTATACAGCAACAATATAGTTCCAGGGTATAGTTTGAACAGTGATGATACACTCAAGAATTGGCTATACATTACAGTGTCCTATAGTATCAGAACTAACCCCCCCCCTCCAGTTAAGTTAGCATCCCACGCTATATTTGCCCCATCACATCACCGGTCTTCATTGTTGCATGATTCATTCTAAAAGTCACTATTTTGTATACTTCACTGGATGATGTCCACAGATTATTTTGCCTTCTATTAATTTATGAGAAGAGTTTTCTTGTTCTCCTCCTTAGCTATGACTTGGAGTAACTGATTTATTCCACTGTTTAGAAAAGCATCTTCAAGCTGCAATCATCAATACAGTTTCTCCTTCAAATAAGTTCCCCAATCACATTCACGTTAGCGGATATAAGCCTGCTACTTACCAAATAAACCCTATAAAAATTAAATGTTGTGCATTCTCTCTCGTGAGGACAGAGAGCAATATAACTCTTGTCTATTACATCCCATTGCCACCACCAGGTGGCATACCTAGTATGTAATACCTCCCAGCCATTTATACTAATCAGTGTCAAAATTAGTCATCCACTCAGGAATTTGGGTTTATCATGTGTGATAAGCAGTTCTCTACATGCTGTATATATCATATTTACATTTTTTTCCCAGTTTTTCAGGAATTTGTGGCTTTGTTGGGCTTGGTCATTTAGAACACGTATAAATCAAAATATTGTTGAACGCATGTTGTTATTCACAATCTAATACGACACAGCCTATGTATTGACTACTGGCGTCGAAGTAGCGACTTCTTAACTAGCTAAGATGTTAATGCACGCTTTTTTCTATTGTGTTGTTTCAGCAAAACATGTTGACCTCATGCTTTAAATGCAAGACGTTTAAGGCAAGGGAAGGTGTACCCGAGTCTTCTTTAGTTTGTACCAAATGTATTTCATCTCTTTCCTGCAGTGTGTGCTCCATGCGATTGAAGAAATGTGGACAGCGGTATTACAAGAAGTAGCCAAAATGGATGACAAAAGAAACAAATCTTGCAAAGAAAACATCGATATATGTAGCCAAAGTAGCATCTCTTGCAGTTCCTGCGGAGGAAGATGTAGGGTCCCCCATTACAACTGTCAGCTACGCTTATTTCTCTCCAATTTTAGGAAGCCTAATGGGCGTAAGTACCCGCCTCCCCCCCCCCCCGCATGTCAGTTCACATCCATTGGGCGTTCAAGTCCCGACATAGTGGGTTTGACCGGATTTTTTTATCCACCGTCCATATGCTTCCTGCTGGAGCCAGACCAGCCGTTCCAGTTTGGAAACATTATTGATACATCAATCTGGCCAACCATGATTACGGCACCATGTCCATACAACTACAATGCTGGGGTATTAGTTATACATACAATCATCTCATTGCTACTTCGACGAAATAAACATTTAATGACTGGGATCTAAGTGTAAATTCTGTCCTTCCTATCGTGGAGGTGAGTTGAGACTGATCATCGACTTTAGTCACCCGAACCAATGCACCAAAATTCAGGAGAGAGACCGTGGGATCGATATGTCTCTCCATCAGAAGGGACGAGTATGTAATTAGTCTCAATGTAACTGACGCATATTTTTTACACCCGTATCCAAACCACCTCAAGGAAATTCCTCCATGTCGATTACAGCAACTGATGTATTAGTTTCAAATCCTACCCATTGGCCTAATCATTAGCATCAGATATTTACCAAAGTCATGGGTTTCGGCATCTCCGTGGCATACTTGGACGACATCCTTGAGAAACATGTGGTAAGTGTCATTCTCCTCAATGGCAAAAGTAATTTTTATCGCTTTTGAATCATTTGGGTTTTCTAATGGATTGAGACAAGTCCGATCTTCAGTTCTGTCCATCCGAGTATTGAGTTTCTCGCAAATCTCAATCTGGTACGGCTTCCTCACACTCTTGTAGTCCCGATCATCGTACTTGTCCAATCAGTTTTCAACACGAATTGGGTTTCAACGTGAGATTTCTTGCAACTCATCGGATTATTAAATCTGGAAGCGCACTGAATCTAACTCATCCGTCTTTTATATGCCACTGATAGAGGACCGTACTCGCAATATTGTAGATACTGTACAAGTCCCATCCATCAAAAAGTCATGGTCACACACAAGGTGCAGTCATTCCTGCGTCACTATAGGGATTCCTCTGCAGAAACTCCATGTATAAATAATATAATGTATGACTGCCAGTATGTACAATTGGGGTGTTTTTGTCACCTATCTCCTCAAACGGGGACACCCAATCACCTGAACTGTGCGTTCTTATTTGACAGTTTCATCATTGGTTCCATCAACTCCATAAAATGTACATATCAGATACATTCCAAACAACTTCAATATTCTGACCTACATTCTATTGAAAAAGGGTCAGATCATTCATATAGAATTGTCTCTCCAGTTTTTCTTAGGATTGTGCACCTTGGAGTGTCCGATAATCGATCAAAGTGGAATCACCTTTGTCTCTCCAGATCTGGACCTAGAAGCTTGGGCCGTCAATCAGTTGGGAGGTGTTGTGGGAAGTCATGGAAAGAATCTCACGAGATAGAAGAGCTAGAAAACCATCCACTCTGAAGGTTTATGAAGGCAAGTTGCATCTTTTCAAGGACTGGTGTAGAGTCAGCAACATAGTCCCTCTGACTGTCTCAACCCCCCCCCCCCATGGCCGATGTTTCATCTGACTTTATGAGGATAAACTGGTGTCCACAATTACCATCAAAGGCTATCAGTCCATGATATCGGGAACATTCTAGCATCATGACAGACGCAACGATAAAGATCAGACCTTTAAGCCAATTTTTATCTCATTCAACCCAAATTCTTCACCCTGATTTCAAAATGGAATCTGTCCTGTGCTTTAACTTGACTATATTCAAATAAATTCGAGCCTTTAGCCCGCACTTGGCTGAAGCTACAACCATAAGTTTTCTCGCATATCCACTTTTGGCCGTGCCCGAGACTCGAACTGATGTAGACAGAGGTGAAATGGCATGGATTGGTAAAGACGAGCTCTTTAGACCTTTCTTCTAACATTAATGCCACCGGGGAATGTATTTGAAGCAGAAAACAATTTTAAAACAAATTGTTAACTTTCCTGATCACATTAGTTAAAAACCTTCCCAACCACCCAGCCATAACTAGCATTCTCGTTGGTCTATCGCTCGGCTTAAAAGTAGCGACATATGATGGTCGTAAGGGGAGGTAATGCCCTTTGGTTATTCATATACAGAAAAGCTGAATTTTCGTCTTATAAATAGATGGTGGACTCGGGAGGTAGCAGGCTTATATCCACTGATGTGAATCCAAACATTTTAGTATTCTCACAATTTACTTAAAATTTTCTTTCTTCGCACAATAAAGACTTCATTCATAACATAACAAGATTTTCAGAGAGTGGTCATAGCCATTAGCAGAGACCTCACAGAAAAAGTATAACTTTCACTGATTCATATGAACCAGAAATTATTCCTTGACGTACAACAGCTAGCTCGTAATGTTGTGGCAGTATGATCTGGGACTGATGTGATATCCATGAATGCATAAGATCAGTACTCATGACTATTTATTTGCAGTTGGAACAATGCCTAGCCATTCCCATAGATAAAATCCTTTTCTTCTGCTTGGAAATCAGTCTCATAGACACTCATAGGTACATATTCTTTAAAAAGGAGAAAAAACAGGATAGCTAATGCCACTGCGCTGGCACTCAATTTTCAACCTGCAGGGAGAGGTACCTTTCTTCATATATTCACCCTTTTTGTACGATCGCAAAAGTTAAGCAATTATTGTCTAGTTTGCTCTTTTATAGTCAGACTGACAAAATTAATAAGAAATGATAGAACCACACATTTTACGGTCCTAGTGTGCAAGACTTTGGTCGTTGTTGCAGATACAAGAAAAGAAAGAAGGATCTCTGTAGTGCATGTCAAGTAAAGAATCAGTCCCTGAAGGTCATTTTGGCAGTCAAGAAACTTCCAAGTACCTCAGGTGACAAACGATTAGAGATACAGGATTGTCTGTTCTAATGTCTCTACTGTCATCTTCAAACTCACATTAAACGTTTCCATGCTCATGTTGACTCCTAAGCCAATTCCTATGATTGGAAGACTAAATCATTTTAAGACAGAATGAAAAGAAATCTGGTCAAACGATCGATAAGTACTATCAGTTATCTCGGAAGGCTTCCAGATCCCTACATTAAATATCGATCTCTGGAGTTGTATAGCACCATGGAAGCATTTTAATCATTGCAGTAGATTATGGCAAGATGGAGTATTCTTATTTTATCATTAAACTCCATATGGTAAAATATATCATGAGGCAGATCTTCCTATCTCTGCCTTCTGACATGGAGTAATATATCACTTGGTGTCTTAACAACAAAGTCTGGAGTATTCAAGGCAGACTCATTGTATTATCAGTCTCACCTACTAAAAACCAGCTCAAGTACACCAATTGGTCGATCCACCTGTCAATATTCATTTGATCATGTGCCTGTTAGGATCGATCACTTTATAATATATTTGCAGCGAGGTGGAATGCAAAGTTACTCATGTCGGTCTATCCTGTCCCAAACTCAAATATTTAAGCAGATAATGTTCTTTCCATAAACTGGAACGGTCTCTATCCTTTCAATCCAGTTCCTTTGTTACCAAAGGTCTTGTTGAAAGTTTGCCAGTCAAAGTACTTCCTGCTCTTGATTGCTCCCATCGGGTGGGATAAATCATTAATACATATTCTTTTAAATTAACATCAGAAATTTCCAGCAAGACTGTGGTCTTTCATTACCTCCTCATGCAACCAAGAGTATGTGTTTCTACTTCAAATCTAAGCCAACTTCCTCCAACACCAGCCATTCCCAAATAAGAAAATGTGTATTTCCTGCCTACGTTATTGAGATAAAGGGCAATAGAGCTTGCTTATTAATTTCCCTTTCAAGTTTTTAACTTTCTTTGTTAAAGTGGCAGAATAGTTCACTTAGCTTTCTGAAAATCTAGTGCTATTATTCATTAAGCTCAGCCATCCATTCAAGATTGTGTGTCTTCTGGAGTAGTACTGATTATAATTGGGTTTTTTATATCATGACCACATTTTAGTTATGAATTTTGTCAATTACTTTGTCTAAAGCCTTGTTCTCATAGAGCAGGGTAGCAGCGGACTTCTTATATAGAAATACTTCCCATCAAATTGTCTCAGAGGGGCTTTGGATTTCGCTTGTGTCTCTTGTGTATCCTTTTCTGGAATACTCTGATTTGGTGTGCATTGATAAGTTTTCGTTGATAAGAACAAGTACCCGCACATGGAAAATCTTGTGAAACCTGTCTACCTTGGACCCTTAACCAGAGAGCCGCCAATACGAACCCGTTAGATCTTTGAAGTGGTACTTGAGGCAGCACATGTTATTGTTTAAAGGCAGGTTTTGTTTGTTAAGAGTTGTTTGTTTCTATCTTGCAATGAATAACCCATCCTGGATAAGATGGGTTATTCATTCTGGGGAAGAAACTAACTCAAGACCAAGTGAATATGTTAGGCATATTAACTCATGAAGTAAAGGCCAATACCATTTGGGCACAACTGTTCCCTACCTGGTATTCATGATGACTTTCTGTACCTTTAATCTTAGAGATCTTAATTCCCAAAGTGCTCAGTGTGACCGAGTGGGAAGTGTAACAGCAATACAACAGACCACCTTGCCAGGTCAAACAGCAGCATCAAGTGGATGAGGCCTATCAACTTCTCCTGGATTTGTTGGAATGCATTTTCTTCCTTATTTAGCATCTCTCCTTAAGACATCATGTTTTGCTCTACATACATCAGATGATTTTATCTCTGGAGGAGGGGAATTCTACTCCACCTACTATTTACGTCTACCTAAGGTATCATGATTTGGTTATTTATTTGAAAGGGAGGCAACGTTTTGGAATAAAATGTTCTTTTATAATACTTACCTAATCATAATATATGTTCGCCCTCCCAGCCTCCCTCCAGGTACAATTTAAAGCATGAAAAAGCACGCAGATCTATGGATATAGAAACTGAGGTATGGGCATTTGTTTCGCATGAACCCCTGTATCTAATCTCGTATGACATATATTCAGCTGTAAAGACGAATGTTGCAAATAATAGCTTTGAAAGATATTAGAATTGTTAGGTAGTTGTCGTATTCCTGATGTATTACGACTGATATCGAATAAACAGTTTACTCCTAAAAATGTCCTATGTGTTACATGCAATACCAATCATCAAAAATTTGCAATTTGACAGTCACTGCATCATCATTTGTTCTAATCTAATTAAATGAGTTTACAGATTTATGTAATTTCTCACATGCCATGGACATGTAGTTACAAATGTGCCTGCGCCAAAACTAGAAAAATAAATAAATAAATGAAAAATGTAAAGTACAAAATAAAATAGTAGTTAGGGTTATTCAGTCTCTTTTGATGTTTTACGGCACTTCAATAGTTGTATATCAAGGCATTTAACATACGAGAACTGTATGATACATTACATTGGTTCATCCACGCTTATTAAGAAGTGGGAATGGAACCTTTTAGTCACTAGTACAATTCCTCATCCACTGATCTACGGCAAATTTTATTGATGCTAAGTGGAATAAACAGTCTCTTTACTGTACTTTTCAATCTTGCCAATCAGTGTTGTCCTGATAATACACAAGTATACTGTATAAATTTATCAGTTAACAAAATTATCCATCTTAATGAAATCCATGTCTTCTGATGGTTCTCCCTACTGTGGTTGATTTCTGTGCAAGATGCCAGTTTCTTCTCTTCTAAGGCATTTTCATGACTGTGCTGTCGTACTGTAAAATATCAACGAAAACTGGACTTCATGGGTTCAGATTAATGAATATTTTATCATACCTTTGAATATTCTGACGCAAACTCGGAGCAATGCTTCATCAATGTTTTTAAAATCTGAGGAAGAGTTTCATGTTTCTTCTCATATTCTTCAATTAGGTCTTGTAGTGATGAAAACAATGTGTTTGTGCGCAGGTTATCTGATTACTAGATTACCATTTCTTATTAGAAGATATATGTTTGCATAATAGTTATATTGATACTTCAGGTGTCAAATATCATACAACTGGGATGTGAGGCGACACGAACGATTTATCTTTAAACTTAGAAACGAGTTAATTATTGAAAATAATTGGTGTGCCAAGTCCTATGACTCTGTTTTGTATGCAGCATGGGAATTATTTCCCATTCTGTCGCAGTGATGAAAATGAAAATGCTAGTTCACTTGTCTGGCAGATTAATACACACATGTACAGTAAAATTATGAATACGCCCTGCTATAATAAGTGATATGTCAATGTTATCTCATTACAGCCTCATGCAATAAAGGATTTATTATTGATGCAACTTGCCTGAAAAGGACTGTTCTATATTTTAAATCGTTCCCCACAATGAAATCAGTAGCTACAGCCTCCATCATCGGCAAATAATTCGCGCAATAGAGATATTTGGAGATTCAGGGAGTAAAGTGTTGTGAATAATGATAGTACTACTCATTACATGTATATGCACTGGTCCATCTATTGAAAGGTCACGCCTTGTGAAAGAACACTTTACTTTACATTAAGAAAGTTTTTTAAAAGAAGTTTATTTTAACCATTATTTTCCCCTCATGAGAGGCCAACCGTTTTTAAAAGCCAACTGGTTGACTTCAGGTTGGGTGCTGAGTAAAAGTGGGACCACTGCATATTTAGTAGATATTAAATTTTAATACTGACGATTTTTACAGGATAATATAGCTGCAGCACTGGTGGCAAATGCATTACTACAAGCCATATCAGATCCAAAAAATGACACAGATTTAATTGTGCCAAACACAGCAAATGCCAGGTAAGATACAGCACATTAATTAGACATGACAATGTGAGCTTTATAGATGGTCCTTTGTCCCACTGAATGTCATCTACATACCTCCTACTAAGCCAGTTTAAACCAAAGTTTGCAGAATTATCTAAAAGGACAAGTTTTAGATGGTTTCACTTGCTCTCTTAATCACCACAGTTTTGGAAGTTTTCTCTGGTAGAGTAATCATTGACAAATCCGCATACTGGGCAAACGTTACTCTTGCCATTTACTGAAAGAGTCTGGAATTAAACTGCAACCCATCTGATATGCAAGGTCTTGCATAAAACGAGAGAAATGTAGTCTGGACCTATTAGAAAAGTAAATTTAACGTCGCAACGTATTACTACAAATATTGATTTTCACCACTGATGCTAGCTTGGAATAGGGGTTGCAAACACAAACAGATACACGAAGTTGAAATTTGGCACAGCAAATATATGTATCTTGATCATTACAAAAATATTCATTGTGCTAGTTAATTGCCCATACGCACATACAGCCTCTGTTATGAGGGCGCAATTTTTGCATTCTGAGATTTATCTTAAGCTTGAATTGCAGTTGCAGCTGAACTTAGAACTTGGTAAAATCTCTTATAGTTTTCCTAATAAAATCATGTTCTGTGTTCTTAGTTGATGGCCAGATGGTGGTGCTATCTTGAAATCTGAAGGAAAAGTAATCTTAATGAATAAAAGCCCAACTGTATATATATCTAACAATATCTGATATATTGAAAATAGTGAAAATACCAAGTCATCTTCAAATTTGTAGTATAGTGCATTTCAGCCTTTGTAATAAGAAGGTTACTATCATTTGAAAAATGATTCATTGTAAACTGAATAAATTGAGAGTGATAAAACTATGCCACTCGTTCCAAATTCCATTCGCCATAACTTAAGAAGTGATTTGCAAGTGATTTGAATTTGTTACTGAGATGGTCACCAATGGACGTCGACTGGGTGACATGACATGAAATCACCCGGGTGTATTTTTATTGCATAGATACGTTTCTAGGTAGAAAGTTGTTTATATTGCATTCAAGATCAGTAAAACTAAAATGTGCACAATACAATTTAAAATTCAGTTACTTATATGCGATTGTATTTTGCCTTCACAGCGAGTTCATGGATTTAGCCATTGGAGTTTTGAACAAATGCTATAGTGCAGATAAAAAAGCAACACAAGACCTGCTGGTCCAGAAATTGCCACAGATGCAGAATAAAACATCTTGTGTTCTGATTGCTATGAATGAAACTAACAAGGAATTTATTTCCCAACCTGCATGCAGGGACCTCTTCGACAACATATGGATGGGAAAATTAACCCAAGGGAAAATCACTTTGAAGGTCAGTGAAAAAGAACATCTTCACTGAGAGTGTAATGGTGTCAATAATCGATTCCAGCATAGTCATAGTATGAAGAAGCATGTATAAGCTGGCATTCTTTGATCAGGTGTTCAGGCGCCACAGTTCAAATGTCATACTGGCTTAAAATCATAAACACTTCATTCAGTGATTTACATTGCCTGGCTGCATTCACTATTTTGTCCTATTATACATTGTTTGTTTCGCACCAATATGGCTTTAGCTGAATATTGTTTATGGAGACATTGCTTTCATAAGAAAATGTCCGTGTTTGTGTACAGATTATATATAGCTCATAAATAACGATGTCAAAAATTAGGAAATATTGAATTATGTCACAAAGTACATTTACGTAGGAAGTCATGAGATGACTATATGATTATATTTCCAGAAAGTATGTGTGTTTACGTTCGTGTCAGGCACACATGAATTTCCATTTAATTTTTCATAGATGCGGTGATCTTGACAATTTTGTTGCACAAAGGTTAGGAATGGATTACAGTGATCCATTTATTTTGCAGCAGTGACTGTAGTTTTGCGATAATGCTTGCGTAAGCAGATGTCCAGATTCTGGAGTTTGTGAATCATTATATGAGAAACACTAATTTCTTAATCCACATTCATCTATTACACCTTGGTTAAAAGTTTTCTTTACTTGATCAGTGTTTTAGGTAATATGGTAGTGTGTTTGTGTTCTGCAAATACATTTGTGGTTTAAAGTCAAGACAATGTGGACAGAGGACATTTTTATATCTAAAATGTCCGAATACACCAAACACATTACCAGATCACATTAACATTATAACTTATCTTCTGCTGACGCCTGAATCCAGCCCTCTCAGTAAGAATGGACTTTCTTCTTTCCTGTATATGTGTTATGGTCTGTAGCAAAAGTTTTTATCGGAAGAAACCGTTTAATTTATTTTTAAAAAAATAGTATTATAATTACATTCTTATTGCACATTATGGTTGTTACCTACGTACGTCAATGTACTGATATGCCTCCCATAATTCGTTTGACTTTTATATGTATTCATTTTGTTTTCTTTCCTTAATCTTGACGATTTTACAACTATTACATTTGTTATTATAAAGTAATTTTCTACATTTTTTTCACCAGTGAGGAATTAGTCACTAAGTATGCCTTCTTTGTTCTCTTGCTACATATGTTCTTTTATTTCCGTATCAAGTTAGCCGACACCGCTGCTTTTCTTCGGACTTTAGGATTTAAAATTTATTTGGTGTTTCGTATATTTATATAGTTCACACCTTTGTGCGTTTCATTTGTTAATCATTTGTTTCTTTGACATTGGAGGTAAACAATGAGAAACTGTTGCACCATAAGCAGTGATTTTAAAGTATCATAGTACATTCAAAAGACATGCCTTGTGTGCGCATAATTCACTGCATCTATTCCTACAGTGTCTTTCCAGTTTACTCGGAAGAGAGATGATCTATGCTTCTGCGCAGACAATATAAAGGCAGTGAAAAATGAGATTCCACAGATCTATTGGCTGACTTCGTTTTCAGATCTAGGAAAAATGTCCAATGAATAACAATTGATTTGTACATCTGATCTCCATCTCATTCGCTTTTAAGCTTATTTCCAGAGACCATGTCACAAAGATCGGAGCGTGGAGTTTTTCATTTGTGCTTGTCTTCGTGTTTTTCCACTAATGATAATGTGCAGGGGGAAGTAAGTTTTCTATCATGCAGGAGAGAACCAGCGGGACACTACGGCTCCGCACATGGGGTTTTTGCTGGCCCTACTGAAGTATTGTTTCTCTGGCAGCGGTACCAGCCAGCTGACTTCGAGCAGACTGTCCTACTGGCCCACTGATCATGTCTTGCTTCTTTTTGTCGGATGTAGATTGCTAGAACAAGTTGTTTCATCATATATGGCTTATGACGGGAACACATCGATCACATCAGACAGTATAGCCATTCCTCTATAGTCTCGACCGGTGTATATTATGACGTGAGCCTCACCGGTTGCACATGCCGATTTGTTTCAGCGGCCGAAATTTTCCACTTAGCTGTTGGCATGTAATTGTACTTATCTTTTGGATGACCTTTTATCTTCCCTTCCTCTTGGTGTGATTTATGAGTGACATAGAGGACAACCCAAATGAAGATAAGCATACGAGTGAATGTGAGAATAACCTCGAGCGATTTGATACCAAAGCCTGCAGTGGTTATAATGGAATTAGTTTCACGCTGCGATAGATGATATCAAAATGATCTTCGAGTGAAAAGATACTCGGGGTGGATACAGAAGATAATGTTAAGAATACCTCGTTCTGTTTCTGTTTTAAGACTAAGGATATGGCCATCTCTTTGTCCAAGACTAGACGAGATTCAAGTAACTCCAATTCGCTCTTGAAGAAAGCCGATGTCCACCCTACTTTTCTGCAGAACAGATATGAAGTGTTCCAAGCAACCTCAAAGTGGGTGCCAAATACAATGGCATCTTTTATATTAGCTAGATTTGGTTTTATGTTTTATTTATTGGCAGCACTGCTTTTATTTTAAATCAATATTGACAACTGTAGTGTAAGTGATCTTCTTACATGAATCCATAATCTTGGTGGGTTTCTTTTAAATTGCTTTCTCAAGATATGAACCGATTAATCCATTTCACTCTCAGCTTGGATTTCTCGTGATCCTCCAGATATTAAAACTCTATCCCTTTCAATTCTCTTCATCATGACATGTATTTCTGACTCGCTGCTATAATGTTCTCCTTTACCCTTAATGCGTTGCACACACTGTTGTAGCCACTTAATCAGCCGAAGAGAAGACTGCAGCTTTCCAAACTCTTCAGTGTGGCTGCAGGATATTTTCATCTCAGCTGGTCTTACATATGCATTTTGTAGATGGCTGGCCTACATCAGTGTTTTCCATTGTTGTAGTCACCTAGGTTACTGTATCCTAGCCAACTCATTATCATGGAGGACCGGTCAAATTCTGCAAGCTGACTTGATTATTCATGTCAGTCTTTATAAGATTTGTGCTCTTTGGGGTCACATGAAGGGTGATTTCTAACGACAGGAGGAAAAACAAGCTGTACACCTTTTTGTCATTGATACAAGTGAGAAAAACTTTCAAAGAAGGCTTTCTTGTTCCAAGAGGGACTTGGAAAGCAAGGATTAGACCTGTTAGATGGTTTGATTAATCCCTTAAACCGCAACTGGTATTTAGTTAGTGCTCTACCCAATTTTTAAGGTGCATTCCCGGGACTATCCAGCCAATTCTAAACCTGTACAAACAAAAAAGAGTGGAGACCTTCCAGATGTGTATAAACAGACATCTTCTTCACACATTGTGTTTATCAGAAGAACCTTATGAAGGAGGAATTCAGAGCATCCGTGTTGGAAAGGACTATATTTGATCGACTGCTGCTATGAAGGCATGTGAAGACATCTGGCATATATTTACAAGCTCATGCAGGGATAACAATATTCATTCCATGTGGGTCTCTATTCTTCATCAGCATAATTCAACACCGTCTGTATTAGAGAGAACAAATTAGCACCAATGACTCTCTCTCTCGTCTATGTCTCTGTCTGTCTATCTGTCTGTCTCTCTCTCTCTCTATATATATATGTGTGTGTGTGTGTGTGTGTGTGTGTGTGTGTGTGTGTGTATCTATATGCATATGTATATATAAATCTTGTAAAACGATTTAAATCTTTTGGTGTTTCAGAAAGTTTGGTGTTTCTGATGGTGCAACCAGGTTTCATGACCAAGAACCATTTGTCAACTACTAGTAATACATAAATGTTCATCTGCCTCTTCGTATTGCTAGATTCTTCAAGGAAAAGTATTTTCCCACACCTAGTCGGAGTTTTCAGGCGCTCCTTTAAATGCATTGTAAGGATGCATCAGTGGCAGCAAAGCCTTTATTCCCAACGAATGTTGAACACTAGCTCATCGGCCCGACCTTGCCCTCATTTCTCACCTTGGCATACTCTATGAGATCTCATGTATATTCATGATAAAATACCAATTCATGAGCTTAAAGCTATCTCAATGAGCTATAATTTTAAATGCAACTGTCTGATACAAGACAGGACTGGGTTCGTTTGCAGGTATGCACAGTACACTTTGGTTCATTTTTATCATTGTTAAACATGTTTTTGCTGATAAGCGAACTGAATCTGTTGAACATGTAGGATCTCTTAAGTCATTCACCACATCTTGTTGGAGCAGCACAACCATATCCATGGCTGGATACTTGTGCATTTCCTGCTCCTTGTATATATTATGCTAGTGTTTCCTTGATCAGGTGATTTATTTAATAAAGGAAGTAAAATATTATTGAAGATTATGTTTCTCCTGGAATATCTACCTGTTTCCTTGTAATTAAACACATAAGCATTTTTATTCATACTTTGATTATATGTGTTCGTTGTAAGACTTGGTTTTGTCAGATCAGACTTGGTCAGGGTTGTACTTTTCGAATTATTTCCCCATGTTTCAAAATTGGGTTACTGTAGTTTAATATATTCCTATTTACACCCAACTTTCAATGGGGTAGACGACAGTCTGCTACTGCATAATATGCCATTTGTATTTGTGTAGTTTCCTCTATTTATAATACTGTACACTTTGTAATGGCAGATCATACTTAGTGCTGTTCTAATTATGATACATATGGGTGATGACAGATTAATGTATATGTAGTTCGTTAATACAATGTAGTACAACACAAATGAACAAAATTGTGTGATGGAAGATCGGGTTATGTTTAGTTTGTTCTAATTCTGATTCATGTCAACAGCGGGAACACAAACTTCTAATGCATTGTGCGATGGCATGTGAGTGCCTATTAAATGTGTTTTCATTATAGTACACGTGCAAGTGAACAGCTAGAACATAATCTGCATATGTACTGTGATGGCAGATCAGGGTCTCTTTGGTATGTCTAATTAAAATAAGATCTTCTTATGCTCTGTTTAACGGTAAACCAGTGTCTGTGTAATGTATTCTAATTATCCGACACAAGTTAAAAGTTAGCACAAAATCTGTTGATGCACTGTGATACCAGATAAGGATATATTTAATTTGTTTAAATTATAATACAGTGGCAGTGGAACAAAATATGCTGATATAATTTGTGCCTTTGTCGGTTTATACTAATTGCAATACGTGTAATTTAGTGTGCTGATGTTTACTCAGTTTATAATGCATGTACAAAGGAGCAGCTTGAAAATAATATGTTGATATATGTGTGTGTTAGCGGTTCGGCTTATGTTTAGTTCTAATTATAATACATGTACAAACGAACTGCTAGAACATAATATGCTTATGCGCTACGGTGTAAATTTTGTTCATTTTGGGTATGATTTATAAGTAATAAAAAATGGCATGTAATTTTCATTTTTTAGTTGCTTATATGCATTGTCATTCCACTGTTGATACCATTATTGACCGAGTTTAAGAAGGACGAAGACGGTGAACCGGCTACTGCTGATCAAACAACTTGCAACAGTAAACAGGTACTGTTAAAACACTATTTTTCACAATGTTCGTTTTTTGTAGACTTCGTTACCGTCAAGTGAAAATTCCCAAGAAACAAGGATTCTTCACTGAAAAAGGGACCCATTTCCCAGTCCCTAAATTCAAACTCTTATGAAAATGTATTTTTTAAAAATTCGTAAGAATTGATAATTATGACAATAAAGTAATAAAGCTTTTTGTAACCTCACAAACTGCATTTGACATGGCAACCTGGATTATATAGTTCATTATGAAAACGGTGATAACAAGTTGCGCAACTCGTAAATTAATTATTAATAATAATTTGAATTGTAGATATACCAAATCAGAAAATTTTGGAATGTAAACATTCGATCCTGCAAATTTGACGTCTTTCGAAAATGCAACGATTGGCTTGGAGGACAAGAAAAACCCACAAACCACTAAAGCCTACTGTATGTGATAGTTGTACATTTTTTGTGGTTACCTTTTTACGTCAGTCAGGTTTTATGCACTAAATGAGTATTTTATTATACCTGGACTTATTAAGCTTTGTGAGGGGAAGCAGCATTAAGTTACTGTATTTAATGTTTATAAGTCATTTCATGAACCATGTTTATGCTAGAATAATCAGCCTAGATGACTGAATACATCTGTATTAGCAGCACATCCCTCCGGAAAAAGGTTGTTACTGATTAACAGTTCCTATTTTGCTGGCTAAGGTTAAGGTTTGCATTCAGCTGATGATCACAGCCTTGTGTATCCTATATATATATATATATATATATATATATATATATATATATATAAGTTATGTAAGTGGCAGTATGTAGTATATATATATATACAGCATATATATATATATATATATATATATAAGTATATATATATATAAGGTTATATATAAGGTATATATACATATGCCACTACACTGTTACATCTAGTATAGCGAAACTTGCTGATGGGATCATCACAAAGGTTGGGTACTGTTAACCATATTGTACACTTAACTGACCTTGGTTTGGATTAATTTTGTACATTAGTATCATCATTAATCTAGACGATTGTGTACATACCTATTAGAACCACATATTTGAATGGCTTTGATCTGAACTAGAGTCATTAACTTCATTGAGGGTGTGTATCTTTCTAAGTACTACAGCTGCATTGCATAAAGGATCACAATGGCATATATTGTGTAACTTTGTTGAAATTTTGTGATTAATGTTCATGTAATGGGTACCTTTTTGTTAGACTCGTGCGTGATAATTAGACATATCTCCACTAGTAATCCAACACTTAGGACAAGACAGAGTCGAAATGACGTAAGTTTATAGTTTATAAAACTAGGTTAAGTGTTGTGTGTGGCTCTATTCTACATAGATTTTGCCATGATATATTATACCACACAGATGTAATTTCTGAGCGGTGCAGTTGGAAGTAGAATTGTAATTATATTTAATAGTAAGTTTAAGTTGATATTAATGGCTGTGCGTTGTACATGCAGCAGATTAACTATGCATGGTCCATGTGAATGAATGGAGGTATTTGATCAGTTGCATAAATTTCATGAGTCGTTAGGTGTGGTGGCTTTTTAAAGTAATTATTGATACATATCCATATTGGCTGTCACTCTAAGGATACTCTAAACCTGTGATTTCCACATCGTAAAATCTGGCTGATAAGGGTGGACAATGATATAGCTTCTGAAGCAGATTTTAAGAATACTTGATTGAGAAAATAAAAAATGAACAAAATCTTAAGGAAATAATGTATGGATTTTATCTATTCATTAATTTGTACCTTTGGTCGGATGTAATAGAAACGATTGTGTTAACATGTTTATTTTGTCTTTTGTTCTCGGTCACAGACCAACATTTGAAATTCACATCAGTCAGGATATATTTTCTGCATGATAATTACTGTTTAAAATGGCTTGTGAAAACTGCTAAAATATATGTTTGCTACTATGGTGCGATGCGTGATTATGCTCGGAGGGCCTTTTGTACCCTATTTTTCAATAACTTTAATTTTCAATCTGCCAATTACTCCATTCAGCCAGCAGTGATACTTTTGATTCCACACAACGAACATCATGCTTATTATTGAATGTCAGTCAGATTTATTATTATATCATTCGTGTCTTAATATTGACGATCCCTTCTTTGATTGTTTTGTGAAGGTTATTGTTCAATAGAATTATAGTTATGATTCTGATTATTGGACTCACTCGCCCTTTTTGCTGTTAATATTAAATAGCTTAATATTAAATAGTCCAAAATAGTTGTTTTAGCTACGTTCTGCCCCAATGGCTTTTTAGTGGATTTTTTTTAACAACTGATTCATAGACCCATGCATGCTTCCTTTTAAACAGTGTCCTTTGATTTTCATGGCGCCTTGATTGATTTCGATTTTCAAGATTCTGTCATCATGGGGCAGATATAGCCTCTGATTTTTAGACTCACCTACTTTCAGTTATACACATATGCTTGATACCTCTTACAATATTTAAAAATATATGACATGCAATTAGGCTTGCTTGGGTTTCAATGTAAGGCTTCGGAGTTGGAGCCCTACGTTCGTTTACACACATTAACTCCCTTAATTCGTTTTAAAAGTCAACATAATTATATAGGCAACATAATACGTTCCTTGGCATTCATCTCTATGTTGATAACACGTTAGTTTAATTGAATTTTTCAGCGTTCAGTCTGCATCATTAGTTGCTATAGTTGTGGTCTCTGAGAGTTGGAGCCGGCAACTGTTTTCCACACAATAATCCGCTAATTATTTTTGGAAACATTTTTGTGCCGCTATGTACTCATACACACATCAGTGCTTAGTTGAGTTAGGCTGCTCAATGTTGGATGTACTTTTTGTATGCAGTTTTATATGGACGAGACCTTATCTGGCTTTCAGTGTCTTACTTCATTACTAGTGTCTTGTTCAACAAATATATCTAATTAATTTACTGTATTACATTGGAAGGCCAATCCATTTCTATATGCAACGTACTTAAATCCCTTACTTCCAATTGCAAAGCAGAGGACACCAGTTCCTGGAATTTGCTTTGCGCTTTTTGTCTTACAGATTTCAGCAGCAACGACTGGAAATACTGACAATTCAGTTACATTGTCTGTATTTATCTGAACCATTCTTAATATAATCTAAACTTGAATATAACATTCAACATAGGTTGATATTCTTCTTATTGTGCTGATTATAGTTGCATGGCCTTCTCCTAAATGTGTCCTTATAAAAGAAACCGATAGGCGAAGGTACGCTGCAAAATATTACCAACCATAACGACATTGGCTTCATTATTCTTTAGTATTATATATTGAATAAATCTTATTGTGATTTTAAATACAATGATCAAACTTACATAAACGAAAAAATTTCAAACTGTGTTTTCCGTTGTTTGACTTACATATCATGAAAATATTATTTATGTGTGAAAAATTCTATCAAAGATGTTCGATACATACTGCTTCCATGAGTAAACATATTCATTTCCTAATACTCTTGCATAGCGTTCTTTTTATAAGGACCTTGAGACGTTTATATAATTTCCGAGTATGTGAACCATTTTCATTCTGTTTGCATTCGATTTGTCTTTGGTTTGGATCTATTCACTGTCAGTTTTTATTTATGGTGTCGGAAATTCATTTATATTTTGTGTTTTCCACATTCTTGTATCGTTTTGGAATGAAATGGAAATGCATTTATTAAAGTATGGTTTTTCATGTTAAATATTATTACTGCAAAGAGAGGGTACACTTTTCTATCTTGTCTTAGTAAAAGTATGCGCTTACAATAGCTAATGCATAAAATGCAAAGACGGCATGGGTGGATAAGGAAACTTTCTATCAACTTCGGGGTAAAAAGGTAAAGGCAACTGAAACAAAGTTGTTTCCACTCTATAACCCTAGTTCTCTGTCAACTTTACATTTACTAAACGTTATGGATAGCTTGCATACTGGATATGGAAAAATCATATGAGGACTCAAAAGGTCAGATGGCAAGGACACTGTCTGGTAGAAAGCAATGGTTTCTTCACAATAAACTAAGATTCATATCCTCATACTTGAACCAACCTTTGTGGATGGTTTGCAAGTGGGCTAATGGAGAAGGCTATCTATTTTCTGTTCAAAGTTTAAGGTCCCATTGAGAATGAATCAAGATGGCTTAGCCTGAAAACTTTTGCTCTAGACCATATAACTTTACAAAAGTTTGCTAAGGTGTTGCACCTAAGGTCTGGAATACCGGGTCAAAGGTGATATTAAGTGTTGCTTAAAACTGGATGTAGCATTTATTTTGTAGTATGCACCTTTATCAAAGTTTGTGGACCGTTTGTATTTATGGTACTACAGAGACCTAGAGTTTCTTAGGTTAGGATTCACAAATGACAAGTCTGATAAGACAGTAATGATTCTACGATTCAGAAAACGTTTTATGCCCAGATACGGAAGAATTAAACACATGGTTTCAGTATAATGTGCCATTAACAGAACTCTTATGAGCACATGGGTTACATTTGTACTTACGCGGGTTTGTATGTTTCAATAATCGTCCATAAATAAAAACTGAAGGAGTTAATAAAAATTCATCAAGCTTGAACATCTTGAAAATTATAGATTCCTCCTATGAAATACACAATTAAGATGGTATATTGGTGTGCGATTTTGTTTGTTGGACACAGTGCATGATATGACATCGGTCTGCCACATCAGAAAGCCAGACCAGTTAGTTTTGTCAGGTTATAAATGGTTAATGAGTATCACAAACTTTTGGCTAACTGTAATTTTCTTTCCCATGATTGTTATTGCAATTATTACAATTGTAAATGGTTACATTAGACCATTTAATATGAAGCAGAAGAAACTGCGTAATTATAAGTCATGTCTCTCCCTTGTACATCACATTAATATATGCTCATACATAACCTTTTGATATTAACTTGAGTTCATGATGTATGATTATCCCATTAAGTGTTGATTTTATAAAAGCTGATTACCAGAACATTGAAAGTTACTTTATTTTGACATTTCATGATACAACAGAAGTCCAAACAATCATATTGGGGCAAGAGTTTGAAACAAAGTGACCGTTCCCTACAGGCGTAAGTTGTCTTAATTGTAATATAGCAATTCAGCAAAGAAAAAGACCAAAAAAAAAAGACAATTGTAATAAAACAATTCAGCAAAGAAAAAGACATAGCAGGCAAGATGATTAGCTTACGTAAATTAAATTATTTATATAATGTTTTCAGTGATCATCTGCAACATAAACTTATTAATGTGGTATATGCATACTTTTTATATTTACATACTTCATGGTTGCTAAAAGGTTGTTTATCACGTTATGATATAATAAATGATATTTAGACAGAAGACTAGAAATGACGACGTGAAAGACAAAGGTCTCGAAAGAATATAGATGTATTTAGCTTGATATATTTTGAACTGATAATATACGTGAGTATACATGGTAACATACATGGTAATAAAAACATTTATCTTGTTTCCAGGCAGAAGACTAAAGATGATTCAAGACTTGAAACATGGAGCTGTATAAAGAGACTCTTTGCAGTGAAGAAGTTTACATCTTTCTATCAAGCACCTGTGGTTATTTTCAGTCATAATGTGGTATGTTTAGTATTCTTCCAAATTTACAGAGTGCTAATATCGAACAGTGCAGACGCAAGCTTGGCGGCTTATATTATACACCAGCAGATCTGGAAATAGGTGCAATTTGGTTGTCATTTAATTTCTTTGCTTCCAATTTTTGCGATGTTGTAGCAAACTGTATGTAAATATTCACAATAATAGTAATGTTACTACAAAACAACATCTCCAGCATCTGAAAAAAGAAATAACATATAATGGAGGGAAAAATGCTATGTTTAAGATGTAACATTTAACTTTAGGGATAAAAATTTTGTATTGGCTATATTTAAAAAAATACAATCTATACCCCAAACTTATACCTTTTAAATCCCAGAATCGTGGCCAAGAAATTATTCTTGAGGTTAACTTCGTTGATTGAGTCCAACAATATCTTTCCTAATGTTCACAAGTGTACATTTTGAAATTATGCTATTAATCAAGTGACCGCTCCAGTGGCCTAGTGGTTAGAGCGTCCGCCTTGGATGAGGGACGTCGCGGGTTCGAACACCGGCCGAGTCATACCAAAGACTTACAAAATGGTACTAACAGCTGCCTCGCTTGGCGCTCGGCATTAAGAGGTTAGTCTTAGGACTGGTCGGCCTGGTGTCAGGATAATGTGACTGGGTGGGACATCATGCCACATGTCTGCGGCATGATGCCCCAGTGCTAGACATAAATATAAACTGTCACACTGCAGACATCGTAGCGATATGACTGAACAATTGTTAAAGCTACGTTAAAAATCTAAATCACACACACACACACACACACACACACACACAAATCACACGTATTAATCAAGTGAGTTTGTTCTAATGATTTCGGAAAACAGATCATTCGACATGTGTCTCAGGACTAAAAAACACATTGGTCTTTATGGGCTCCAGTATACTGATGGTATCTTTTTTGAGAGGTTTTACTGTATTCGTTAATCTAACAATATTGACAGAAGTAGATGTTACCTCATCAATAAAACACTCAACTTTAATTATGGTAAGGATGTACTGTACCATGTCATTGTGTGCAATTTATGCAAGCTATGATGGGAATGACTGGTATTACATGTCCTATGCAATCAGATTTAACTGAGATTACCATAGTCTGGTGTTCCAAATCGAATAATGCAAATATCCGGTGGTGACCTAGTAAAGTTGTGCCTCAATGCTTTTTAGAAAATTACTTGCAATGACCTGCACGGGGAACCAACCTGTAAAGAAATTTACATATTTGCAATTGTCTATGATTCTTAATAAATTTTAAATTAATTTACCTGCTTAAAATAAATGCGTATTTATTTTGTCAGCATGTGCTATAATCGTGTTTAACTTTTTGTGTTAGAATTATTTATCTTTCCACTACATGGTTTGAGATTTATTAATTTTCCTACTAAATTAGAAGTGCAAACCTTGTAGGCTATGTTCTGTGTTGTAGATTTCTTCATGTATAAAATCAACATTCTCAAACAGATACTATCCAATATCAGAGTCACAGAAAAGAACCAGTCTGGGAATACAATATTAAACTTACAACAGAGAACTAGTCTAGAAATACAATACTAAACCTACACAATCAAAATGTTCAAATTTTCACAAATAAATATATTTTATTTCAGATATTCTACATAGTATTTCTTGGCTTATACAGCTATATTCTAATCTGCAAGATTGACGAATACGTGTCAGTGGAAGAAGGTGTACTGATAGTGTGGGTATCAGCCATTTTTATCCAGGAGGTTAAACAGGTGTGTGTATTATTAACATTGAGATTAAATTCACTGACTTTGAATTTATATCTTCTGTAAAATATCCATGATTTATTTGTCGGGCTGCCAATGCCATCATAATATTGTTACAGGGAATATATATCATTGTATAAGGAGTTTTCTCTATGCTTAAAGTTAGTATATTATCAATGCATTGGCAGACCGTATAAGCTGAATATACCATAAGAGTCAATATTTTGTGATGTGCAGTATTTTTTATCAAGTAGAACTCACTGTATGCATAAATGTCTGACCTGTAATATATTATGGGTCACATAAATATAATATGCCTTCAATTTAATTTCTTTTAGTTCTAGACACAGTATAAACTCAAAGTTCGGATGTCAGACTGGCTAAAATGAATGCCCAGTTAGATGTCAGAAAAGACAATTTCCGAATGACTTTCCTTAGGCCGTAAGCCAATAACTTCATTTGTAAATGGTGTCAAAAAAGCACTAAATTAGGTGCATTCATACATAAGTACATAGTACATTTCTAGTTCTATGTAGCAATAGAATGACGGCTTTCTGTATCACATGGTACACCTTAACCCACTCTAAATGACTTTTGCAAAGTCCTTTGCCAAAACAACACACCTCATAACCTAAACTGAGGCATGGAACCTTTCTTGAGCGTTCTAAAGAAAATCTAGCAAAAATAAGACTGACAGTAGATGTTTTAATAACTTGTTATACTGTTTCTTATGATATGTGGTTATTACCACTGCTATATTATTTCTTTTCCTGTCTCACCAAATTAAGTCCAGTTTTCACCTTTTACTATCAGTTTTAGCTTACGTTATTATCATTGTTTTTAACAGTCCATTACAGAGAGGAATTATCAGATCGCAGATTGCAAGGAAAACTTATTTTCTCTTTAATGCCTACTTAATAACTTATAAGACGCTTGACAGAGATCAAAATTCACCCAAACGCTCATGCATTTACACATACTTTTGTTGGTATTTAACGGAGTAATTACCCCTTTTGCATGGTGTGACAACAGGGGCAACATGTTGTCATCATTGCTCAGATTTTTACGGTGCTTTCTCTCGACCCTAGTCAAAGTCGGTCCTCGTGACAAGAATTCGTTTTACCCTGTATGCCATTTGAACATGTTTAGGCCATTTACTTACACACAAGTAAATATAAATAATATAGTCCTGCTGGAATGTGGCGTCTTTATCTGAATTTAAGCACATCTGCTGTTTTTAAAACATAAATAAAAATATTTTGAGGAATTTAACAACAAATAAGCTAAGAGAACTGGTCAACTGATAGCGTGCGTGTAGAAAGGGGTGAGTTGTTTACCAGTAACATGGAATCCACCCTATATACAAATGTTGTTTAAATGTTTCCTTATATGAGAAAATAAATGTCTTTCACAAAAGAATAAAGACATAAATCGGTCCAAGAATTGAAAGAACGTTATCGAATCACATCACGTTTGCTGCTTAAAATAGCTTTTATCATGTGATACAATTCCGAATTTGGCAGTGTCTACCACAGTCTGCTGTTCCAAATCCAATAATGCAAATATCCGGTCAGAAATACATTACTGTAAATGTGGAATATCTGCAGCCATAATCATCCCTTCACATATCCAACAATTTCAATTCTTTGTAGTGAAACTGTCAGTGACATATCCTCGTTGTTAAACATTTCTCTAAAAGAACTAAAACTATGAAACATCATAAACAACTTCCTTATTCATTGTTCTTTACAAATCACATCATATCATGTCATATCATAAAGCAATATAATGCAAATCATAGCATGCATCATACCATTAGCATGCGATACAAAATATTGTTATGTATATGTAATTTAATTACTTGTTTGCTAGTTTTAAAATTTTTTTTTATTTTTATTTTATTCCATTACATGTCATTGTAATGATAATTTTGTCTACTACATTTGATTTTTTTTAGAAATTAAATTCAGTTCTGTTTGACCTGATAAACAACCCAGTAGCTGAAACATTGTATCCAATTGCTGACTTTGATACAGAAATCAATAAGACTTTTAGTAAACAGCTTTTTTTAAAAAAATTTATTCATTCTAAGAGTAAGATTCATTTGGTGGAATCAAGGCTATTCCTAGCGTACGTGACAATCCGCATGTAATGTTTTTACGTTGTTCTGGGGAAAATGACCATGTGACGCCCATCTGGGAGTCTGTTTTGCGTTTTAGTCGGGCTTATCACTCATGTTATCATAATAATTTGCCAGTTGTTCTTTAAACATTTGAAGCTCGAAAGTGTTTTGTTGTGACCAGTTTGAGTTGAAATTTTCTATTTTTTGAACTTAGTAATTTATTTACCCTGGAAAATACGAGTGCTCATCAGAATTCTTTGACAAAGGCATTTATCGAAACTGATTCAGAAATTCTAAGCTGGAATATTATTTTTTGTGATTTAACAAGGAACTGTTGACACGACAACACTGTGAAGGTTACGGCATACGTCATCGCCTTCCATCTTAGAATTTTATCGGGATTCGAACTCTGATTCATTTAGGACTTTTCTCTGATAGGACTTCTATTTTTTAATTCTTGGATTAATTTTTGTTTTGATTCGTAAACAGTAAGTTCTTTTTCTTATTTTTACCTTGTTTTTCTTTTGAAATAAATTATTTTGTTAACTTTTTACAAAGCTTGTTGTCGTCACTCTTTTCTTGTTACTTTTATATGAGCCTAGACACGTAACAATTTATTGCAATTACAAGAGTGATAATGCAATATGTATTATAATACAGTCTCCTACTTTTCAATGTTATGATGTCCAAGTTGCAAGGATACAGCAGGGTTACTAGTATTAACTGAACATATGACTAATTTACAGATTCAGAAGAAGCTTTTGTTGCTAATTGTAAAATACCTCCGTAATCATTTGACCCCAGAAACCCAAATCATTTCATCATTTCAGATAACAGCCTTGAACATAGCAGATGGATTCACATTTACGTTTGTCTGCCACTTTAGTCTTAGCATAGCAGTATGCGATCAGAAGTTTATATTAACATTAAATATATCTTTCAAAATAAAATTTGTTTAAAAAATTTTAAGTCTTCAAGGTATGATTCATTGATCATTCCAGTAATATGTGTCGTTAAGCACAGATTCTGATTTTTCATCACGGGTTGTGTGTGTGTGTGTGTGTGTGTGTGTGTGTGTGTGTGTGTGTGTGTGTGTGATTTGAATGTTTGAGGCTGCTTTAACAATTTTTCAGGCATATCGATACGATGTTTGCAGTAAGCAGTTGATAGTATGTCTAGTTAATAGTATGTCTAGCACTTGGGCATCATGCAGCAGATGCCCAGTCACATTATCCTGACATTATCCTGACACTAGGCCGACCAGTCCTAACACTAACCTCTTAATGCTTAGCGCCAAACGAGGCAGCTGTTAGTATAATTTTTATAAGTTTTTGGTATGACTCAGTAAGGGGTTCTGAATCCGCGACCTCTCGCATCCGAGGCGGGCGTTCTAACCACTTAGGCCACTTGTTACAGTATGGTTTAAATATTTTTACTCGGCAAAATTTACTTTCCAGGGCTTAGATTCTTATATACATCTATAACATTAAATAAAACATTTCTTTAAAATCTTGAATAAACTCTTGAGTTGGAACAAAACCAAGAATTCTACCAAAGATAAAATCAACGACAGTCATTTCATACAGCAGATATTATTAATAACTTTGATACCTATGTAAATTCAGCAAAACTGTTTTATAAATTTTAAGTGAAAATGTATGCGAGTTTCTGAAATTAAATTTATTTGTATCCCAAAATATAATTTAAAATATGAAACCTTCAGTATTGATGTTAATGATGCATACAATGATAAAGATTTTTTTCTCAGTTGCGTACGTTCTGGCGGTGTGTCTGAAATAAGTAACACCATACAGGATATTCTCGATGGTTCTATGTGATAATTAATTTTATTAATGCAATGTCCTGCCGAATGCTCTTGAACGTATTTTAAACAGATACAGTTTGTATGGATGTTTAATCGATTGTAGTAAAAGAAACCTATATTAGACAACACGTGTTATAAATACATTTTGACAAAAAATGATTATCTTATGTTTAGAACACGGGGGCAACAGCGCCTAAAAAAAAAAAAACACACTGATGACAAACAACACCAATGGCATCAGTACAGAAATTAAGGTCAGTGGACAGAAGCTGGAAAGAGTCACAAGCTTAAGTACTTGGGATCAATTATCACAGATGAGGGTTCTAAACCAGAACTACTTTGCAGGATTGCCCAGACAACAGCAGCAATAACAAGGTTGAGACCAATATGGAAAGATACCAACATTGATTTTGGTTCCAAAATAAGGCTGATGCACTTCATTGTCATATCCATCTTTCTGTATGCTTGTGAAACATGAACGCTCACATCAGATCTACAAAGAAGGATTACAAGCTTCGAATTGAAATGCTACCGCAAGATCTTGGGCATCTCATACATTGACTATGTAACCAACAATGAAGTCCACAACATGATCCAACGAGCCATTGGATCCTATGAAAACCTCATGACCACTGTAAAAAAAAGCGCAAACTGAAGTGGTACGGTCATGTCTCAAGATCAACTGGACTGGCAAAAACAATCTTGCAAGGTACTTTGCGAGGGTGCAGAAGAAGAGGCAGACAAAAAAAGAGGTGGGAAGACAACATTAAGGAGTGGACAGGCATGGGATTTGGAGATTCCCAAAGGGCAGTAGAGAACAGGGAAAGATGGAGAGAGTTAGTTGTAAAGTCAACTGTGGTGCCCCAACAATCTCTTGGGTTAAAGGATTGATGATGACATTCTTATCCATCTTAGATATTTCTTCAAAATTGCACCACATTCTGTATTTATACAAACCTGTTGAATATATAGCCATTCCTCTCGACTGATGCTTTCATCTTGAGGAACAGTACTACGGTATCTATTCACTTATATGTGAAGTCAAACTGTAAACAACAGATACCCTGCTCAATCACTGCATAATGTTCTGGCACATTAGGGTCTGTGTTGTTCGCTCGACTGTATATTCATAGCAAAATGGGGTTAAAATACAGTACTGCATAGATTTTAATGAGCAGATGTTGAACATGATATCAGTGGACTTTTGTGGTACAGGTAGTTTCACTTTGAAAACGTTGGAAACAACGACACAATATTATCATTGCTAGTAAGCCTATATATGCGGAAATCATTGTATAAGGTGTGTTTTTTTCTGGTGGTGATGCATGACAATGCCAATTATGTTTCATTTCTATATTGGCTTGTCATGCAGGTACTCCAACTTATTGCCAGAATATAATGATAATCATTAAAAAAAAGTATTTAATTGTTTTTTAAATCAGAAAATCCGAAAATTGTTTTGCTTCCGTTTGTTGCAGTTACTGTAATGCATTTGGTTAGAATTATAAAGAAAACATATCAGAGAAATAGGGGTAGGTTTTTATTTCTTTATGTTATTTTAAGTTCCAAAATAGTTATAGATTTTTAAATGAATTAGTAATTGGCATCAAGAATACTTTAATATTGAATACAATGTTTCTTACGGCTTATGAGAGTCACTTCATTTATCATAGCATTAGTCAAGACTTAAATTGCCTTATCATGATCTTAGTTAAGACGTAAATTGCCTTACTACTGCGTTACTCAAGACTTAGTGTACAGAACATTTTTCAGCATGTAACCTTTCGTTTCACATGATTCGGATTAACTCCATTTTTCAACAGGTCTTTACAGCATTATCCACGACCGTGCCGGCAAAGATCCAACGTCACCTAAAGGATCCCTGGAATTATTTAGATGCCCTCACAATATGTCTGTTTGCAATTGGAATGATATTAAGGAGATCTGAAGTCGGCCGTATTATTCTTGGAATTGATCTGATTACCTTCTTCCTGAGATTGTTGCACATTTTTTCTGTGCATAAAGATCTTGGACCAAAGCTAGTGATGATTTATCGTATGGTATGTCAGCCAAATATTAGAAACAAATATTAATGTTATTTTGCTAGAATATTTGTATTTAATTACTTTATTATTAAAATTGGTTTCTTTAGTAACAAGATCTCGTTACAATCTTGCATTTTATATCTGCAACCCAGATTTTAGGGAAAAGTGTGTAACTCATCTTTAGAGTAAGTCTTTTCTGTCAAAAATCATGTACATTTCATCAAGTTTAACCCTATCATTAGAGGCTTTTGATAAACGTAAATGGCTCTCCCATTAATGTTTTATTACTAATCCCTAGAATAAATAGCAAGCTGCTTCAGCTATAATTCTTCAATGTAAAAACATTTGTCAAAGAACCCAATCTTTTACCATTGCAATTCTGAATTCGATCATTTGAACTGAAGTCTATATCAGGAATGCACACTTTGAGAATCTTTATACCAGTCCAAATAGGCAGGAAAAAGCATGCAAGAAAAATTTTTTGATCAAAGTAAGAGACTTTTAGTATTGACCCGAATGTTGCATGTTAAGAGATCTGTGAAATCGGTCCCACGATTATCTGAAATAATTATATTACTGATCACAAGTTTGTGCGGTGGGGCAATGTCGTAACAAATAAACTTTCTGATTGATTCAAAGTTTTTCTACCAAGAGCATTTTGGAATCAAACCAACACTTCCCAGATAACTCTTATAGGTACGTTTGGGATAGATCCGAAACATATTTTTCAGGGCAATCTTTATATTGATCCCAAAACTCTCATGTAAGGCAGTAGTGGGATAGAACTTTAGAAATTCATCAAGCAAATTTGAAAATTGATCCACATAAAAGTGGAATGTTTGCTCTGGAAAATATTTTATCTAAGGAGGAATTAAACACATTTGCCTCAAATGAAATAGATGTCAACCAAGTAAGCAATCGAAGATATGACCGATACACGACTGAAAGTCAAAGACTCATTCAGCAACAGAACTGCTGCAGTGGGAAAGTACTTCCTCAATTTGTGCAGCAATGAAAAAGCGATCTTTCGTAAAAAAAAAAAAAAAA
>JAECUM010054754.1:0-25968 GCA_016617855.1 Megalonaias nervosa
TTTTTCTTTTTTTTTTTTTTTTCTTTTAAGGGGGAGGCGAGGGGGAAGAACGCATGAGCGAGTGGGTTAGGTTTCTGGTGTGTAAGAGCAAGACGACCTAGTTCCTCGCGAGACGGGTTCGAATCTACCTTGGAACGTTTTATAATTCACTATTTGATTCTACTAGCGTCTTTCTACGTCGATTTTTTTTCTTCAAACAATCAATTATCCAAATATACAATGTGGGATCCAAAGATAGCGTTTTCCTATCTGGTTGGTACATAGGAATATGCACCAATATATGTTTACATGTATTTATAATGTACATTTCCAAATGAACTTGTGCAATGTATTTCTGAAAGACATTGATTTTTCTATCAGTCCATTTTCGTCCTGTCTATTATGTAGACAAATATATAAAAACCAATATCACAAGATACTAACGTAAGCATTAGCTAGTTTAGCCCCATTGTGTTCTTTGACCTCTCCGTTCGCCGTGTGGTTAATGAGTCACATAGATAAGGCTTTTGAAGAACGACCGAGTAGAACTTTATTTGACGCTTTCATTTTATTTACTACATAGTCTCTTTTACTTACGATGGATACTATACATGATGGATACTATATACGATGGATACTACACACACGATGGATACTATACACGATGGATAGTATACACGATGGATAGTATACACGATGGATGCTACATACGATGGATAGTATACACGAAAGGATACTATATACGATGGATACTACACACATGATGGATTGTATACACGATGGATACTACACACGATGGATAGTATACACGATGGATACTACACACGATGGATAGTATACACGATGGATACTATATACGACGGATACTACACACGGTGGATAGTATACAAGATGGATACTGCACACGATGGATACTATAAACGATGGATACTATATACGATGTATACTACACACGATGGATACTACACACGATGGATTATATACACGATGGATACTACACACGATGTATGTATACACGATGGATACTACACACGATGGATAGTATACACGATGGATACTATATACGATGGATAGTTTACACGATGGATACTATGCACGATGGATATTACACACCATAGATAGTATACACGATGGATATTACACACCATGGATATTACACACCATAGATAGTATACACGATGGATACTACACACACCATAGATACTACACACGATGGATACTATACGCGATGGATACTATACGCGATGGATACTATACACGATGGATACTATATACGATGGATAGTATACAGATGGATACTACACACGATGGATTATATACACGATGGATACTATACACGATGGATACTATACGCGATGGATACTACACACGATGTATGTATACACGATGGATACTATATACGATGGATAGTATACAGATGGATACTACACACGATGGATTATATACACGATGGATAGTATACAGATGGATACTACACACGATGGATACTGTATACGATGGATACTATACACGATGGATACTATATAAGCTTGTATATTTTATCCAATATAGTATATTCATAATTTCTTTTAACAGTAATTTCTTCATTTTGTAGTCTCAAGTCATGTTAAGTTTAAAATTGGTATATGTATTTGTTACCCACATATCGACATTAAAATTATGTTTATGAATAAATCTGTTAAGTCAACTATTTCCGGCAAGAAACGTAATCGCAATGTCGTATTAGCACAAAATTTACTCATCACTGGAGTGGATGTGATGATAATGTGTACGTAATTTTCAAACACCATGACAGATGAACTCCATCAATTATTGCCTCAGCTTTCACTATCATCAAAGGTCACAACGGGTTAAAATGATGAATAAATAAACTCCACTGAGAGATAGCCAAAATGCCTAAGAGAATTAACAAATTTGGCGTAAAATAGTTTATGGCTGCTGTTGAAGGACTGGATATAATTTCCTTTATGTTATCTCAATTTACGAATGACGACTGTAAAACATCATTTAAGATTCGAACTTTTCTATATTAGCACCGGTTCCCTGTTCTGTTAATAACACCCAAGGTGTATGATGAGTTAAAATACAACAATGAGTACCAGCCAGTCTTAAACCATTGCCGTGTCATTCAGCCTTGAATAAAATGTATTACGAACAATAGGAATCCTAACTATTGTTTACGCTTTCAGATAGAAAATCCTACGTACACATGTAAGTGAGAGAAATTTTCAAAATCATGCCCCTGAACTGAATCGTTATATAATTTCATTCACGTAGATTTCCCTGACTGATAGAGAGATGAAGGTAGAGAGTCTGGTTAAGTTGAAATGCATCAGTTCTAACTGAAATTTTAACTCGCGGGTAATAAAAGGTGTGTGTGTGTGTGTGTGTGTGTGAGAGAGAGAGAGAGAGAGAGAGAGAGAGAGAGAGAGAGAGAGAGAGAGAGGCGTAGTATGATTTAAAACAACACAATACGACTCAAAACAGAACGTGTAACAGAGTCAACCATACGAATATCAAAGTCTGGCACGAAGCCAAAATAATTCATATGATTGAAAGGATTTTTTACCCCACCCCCACCCCCCCACCCCTAAAAAACCAAACAAACGTAATTTGTTGCAAGTACAATTATCTGGTTTAAAGGGCTTGATTTTTTTATGCTGTTTTGTATGACCAGTTTTTCAGTCATATTTTCATCGGTAATGAAGGATGCTGTACAGTAAGAAATTAACTGTCGGTATGAAAAGCACAGTGGCACGAAGGATACGTGAACAAAAAAAGATGTGATAATGAAGTCCGTTTCACAATTTAATACATATTTCGAATATTCGATTCTGTATCTACCGCATGTGCAATCTTGTTTGACAAAAAGCAGGCAAGTTTTGTTATGCTGAATGTATACAACTGTATGCTAGCTGCTTTCAAAAGAGCTTTGATAAACCAAAATTATACCATTTTAATTAATTTCTATTTAATAAACTATGATACTCCTACTTTAATTAATTATAAATTCTACTTTTTTTAATACTAATAAGCATGCGATAGAAACGTGTTTATTAGGTCGACTTAAATGTGAACATGTATATGTACTTCTTGATGTCTCACATTTCATGAATGTTATTTTGAATAATTTATCTCATTCCACATTATGTTCTTAAAGTTCATACCTTATAAACTATCTTATAAGACGAGTCAAAATGCAAACAACAAAGATCCTGAGCTACCCGTAACTTAATGCACCTGCAGATCAGGGTCTATTTCCGTGTTCTTCTGATTGCTCCTAACGAACTGCACAGACCCAGATATGCCGTAGCATTATGCACTTGCAGATCTAGGTCTGTGCAGTTTGTAGTTGGACTCTTCTTATAAGTGAGTACATAAGGTAATGACCACGTGTCATATAGTCCGTAGCATGTTATGATATTTATGTATGTAATATCTTTTACTTTCCTTACGATTGCATTTGTCTTGATGTTTTAATGTGTGTCACTTGTGAGTTCTTAACGTGCGTGATATGTATGGTAATGTATACATGGATTGCTTGCATATTAATTTCCAGCACGTCTTGTTTGTCTTAATCATTTTCGGTATAAAAACTCATTAGAGCGTTATGTTATGTTGTGAAAACCAACTGTTAATAAACTTTACGTGACTTGATTTGGCTTGAGATACCGTACGTAGAGTTAATTTAGAACGCATTTGCATCAGCTGGTCACGGATTCTTCATGCATGACGGACGTGAACCGATAAATCTTACTGGCCAAGAAATAAAATTTGTACCACGCTAGCCCTCCCAATTCTGAATTTAAAACAATTTTATTCCTACTATCTGCTTAGCCCGGATCGGCTATTGTGCTGTGTCCTTCAATCTAATTAAAATCCGATCTCACTGTTATACATGAAGATCTGACAGCAACCGCTTAGGGGTCATGTTCTGGTAACCTAGGTTATTACCATAATCTCTAATTTTATCAACCATTCAGTTGAAGTCTTATATCTTCGCGTTTGGAGACTGAGCAGTGTGAATGAAGAGCATGTGTGCCGAACGATTTGATTCACTTCCATTGGCTAATTCAAAGGTCACCAAATCATGACTCTTGAGCGGTCGTCGTCAGATCTTCACGTAGGACAGCGGAGATCTGATTTTAATCAGATTGATGTGTCCTTAGGCAATGAACTCTACTTGAATTGCCTCGGCAGAAAATAACCTACTTGTATTGGTGTTCTGCAAAATGCCAAACCACACCGAACTTTTCCTTTCTACGAATTGTCTACATTGCAACACGTTCAAAATCTTACTAGTAAAATCGGCAGTTCTATTTGAACGGAGTCGCTGTAGTTCGGTTGGTAGAAAGTTGGAATCGTAATCCATGGGTCGAGTGTTCCATAAATATCCAAGCCACCCTGTGTCGCCTGCTTTGGCATGTCCTTGACAAAGGCATATAGCTCCCATTCCCTGAACATGATATAACTAATAAATTATTAAAAGTGCCAATAAATCCAACAAAAATATAAAAAAAATAATCACTTTGACATAGCAGCATATAATGATTGCTTGTGCGCTACACGTTCGTCCCAGTAATAAAGTCTGGCATACATACACCATCATCTATATTGTCTTCAAGTGTTTATTCTTTAAAATTGGAACATAATATCTAAGGTTGGCCAGGCATAGTTGTTGTTGTTGTTAATTTGTTTTCATGCAGTATTTGGAACGCTGTTATCCTTTCACCTTTATAAATTGATTTTCAACCGTGGCATTCTTTCCTCGTTTTTGGGACAGCACAGCATAACATATAACATGAGACAAAACAGCGTGGTAATATTCAAAATGGAAACATTACAGAGGTTACAATACAGCAATAATATGATCCATAAAGTTTTTGCAAGTTTCACAAAGATTTAAACTCACGCTATATATAGCAGTTTTAACATAACTAATACTACGTTGTTAATATAAAATAATAAAATAAACGCATGTATGCAACAACGTGTATATGGCGGCAGAAATGTACATGAATGCTTTCACACGCATGCGCCGTCATAAAAGGATTTCCGTCTATAATATAGACAGCCTTTGAAAATATCGAATACATGAAGTTTATTTTTCTTTGGAGTGCAATGGCGTACTCTATTCCAGGCATCAAGGTGAGAATTTCTTACAAAAAAACAAACAAAAAACCCCGAAAAAAAAAACATATTTTACAAAATTTTGACACTTTCAGGAAATCATAGTCTCGTGCAAGATATCGGATATAACGAGAACTATCGCATGATCGTCACTTGTAACCTCCGTTCTTAATAATTATAGCTGAGGATTTCTCGTCTTGATATTGTTCCATGAAACTATATTCTGTGCCTGGTTACAAGAGCTAAGAGATACATGAAATTTAGTCAATTCATGTCACAACTATGTGAGATTTTCTCCACAATGGAGTAAAAGATAATGTAAACGACCTGTAACGAAAAGGAATACAAATAAATCTTATACTTGCTTGACTTCCAAGCATGCTCTTTAATTATCTGCCTGTAATAAGAAATTCTCATTCGCCCATAATTTTACGTAGGCGTGTTGTGTTGTTACACAACGAAAACAAATCCAACCTTTCTAAAATTCGGAAAGTAAAACAATCCATAAATAATAAGTTCATTGTAAATAGATGATGTGGTTGAATTTATTACGGAGCTGTTTTCCTATCATTAAAGAATACCAAACTTATATCTACATAACAAAATCTTTTGAAACGGACAAAAGTCAAAAGTGCACTCGGTGCTAATTGTCAATTATTTGGCAATTAATCAAGTTCGTAATACTATCAGTGTCCCGAAAAAAGGACCAATTTAAGCATCCGTGTTAATAGTTTCTGGAAAAAGTCCAAATTTATTTGTAAAGCACTTATTTTATATATGGATATGCTCAAACAACAACACAACAATAGCTTCAAATACATAGCAATTAATATATCTGGAAAAGATGCAGGCCACTTTTGTCGGAGAGCTATGCCATCCCTTGGGAAATCTGTTGATGCTTTGGAGTCTTCTTTAATCGATCCCAACAAGGCAATCGGTGTGGTCGCAATACGAAAAGTAGAAACATGCATAATCAATGAACTTATACGACGATTGCTTTATTAGTTTTTCACATTTGACAAGCTGAAGAAGACAAAAACCCTAAGCTGTATTTGGATTTGATATATCAGCGTTTACTGACATAGCTTAAGAGAGAACTTCATTTAATTTTTTTGTAAAGTGATACAAGTTTTTATTTATGCTATGAAAGTGTTTCCTTGATCGGAGCCATGCCCACTTGAAAATTTCTATTATAATTCTTATTTTTATTGAAGACACACACTACAGTGAAACATTGGATTAGGAGTTGTACAAAACTCTCTCTCTCTCTCTCTCTCTCTCTCTCTCTCTCTCTCTCTCTCTCTCTCTCTCTCCAAGATATTCCATCCCTTCAGTCTTCAGATTTTCATCCAGATGTTCATCGGGTTGCATAACTAGCGTTAACGTACTTGGGGGATCTTTTTGCGAGATCCATTGATTGACGTTGTTTGAAGAAAGACTGGAGAGAGAGAATACTTTCATATCACGGGCGAAAAGCCGATGATGCTACCGCGCGGTTTCGGCGAATTCAACATTTTCATAACTATCCAAATACGACGAAGTGGACAAGGTTAGAGGTCGGACAAAATTTTTATTTACAGGTATTATTGTTAACTTTTTCCCAGTAGTAACTGGGTCACCGCCATCCTCAAACGCGCGAAAATCGCGTGTTCTATTCCACGAATAAAGGGTCTAACGCGCTCGATTTTACCGATCACTACCATTTCACTTCTCTCCGCGTGGGTTCGAGCCTCGGGCATGTGAGAAGACTGGCCAGTAGCATCCCATGGGTCGGTTGTTCTTCCCGGGAATTTCAGGGGTTCTTCCTCCACCAGTTATGCTGGCCACCATGCATAGCCTACCGTGTGCTGATAAACGTGGCGTTAAACCCTAACAAGCAAACGAACTATTCCATGAATGAAACTGACCGCATGCATATTGCTGATAGCTTATTTGCGATTGGCTGAAAATATCTGTAACTTATGTGCACTTACATTGAGTTGATGATAGTTGCTTTATACAGTGACACCATAATCAGAGAACTTATCGAACTCTGCTTCGGAGATATTACGACTTTTTAAACAGAACTTGTGGTTTATTAAGGTATTATAAAGTCGATTCTACATTGTTGAACAGATATTGAACTGATTCTATTCTGTCATGCAGCACTAATTACCCTGGCTTACTTATTCGAACGCAATCGAATACAACTGGCTTTCTTCCTTCATCATGTGTTTGTATCACGATATAGTTTGACGTCAGACATCAAGAAAAATGCAAGCCTCGAAATTTTAGATCACTGAACTAAAAATTTTAGAAATGGACAGGTACATGGTCTACTTTGTAAACGCTGTTTGGGGCTTGAGCGGCGGCTTATCAAGGAGACGGACTGCTTTAATTGTTAAAGGATGAGAAAGTGAATTATCTTAAGTCAACTTCATACTGGTGTGACTCTATAAGGTCGCCAAGTTTACTAAGCACGGTCATAAGCGTCTATCCTACAGCGCTTAAAGTCACCTGTTCAGTAGAGGGCATGCTCTGACCCCACCCCGCCCCACCCCAACATAACTGTTAAAAGTATATAATACGGTGTAGGAAATGTAAAGGAATCTCAGATTATCAAAATCCCACATCACCAAACTTTTTACGCAGTTTTAGAAATGAAGACTTGAAGTGCCAGTAATCTTGTACGTTAAATTTCAATAGGTCCGAGAACATTTATCATAGAAGAAATAGGCAAGTCCAATTTGTGTTAGTGTCACAAATACCAGATTCCGGAAATTTAGTAATATTTCTAAAACTGCAAATTACTCCTCTACTTGTTGTAGTTGAGAAATATTTGAAACAGATTCAGGTTTATTTTCACGCGTTCTTTATTGATAAAACAATGTTAGCACCACGCTCTGAAATAATTGCGAATGGTTGATATTACATAAAGACTCGTATTTCGCAGGAAAAAAAAAAAACATACGCTCTTGACACTAGGGCACTCATGGTTACAGGTCTCGGAATCACCAATATGTGGCGTCATTTGGGGATTTTCCCATCCGATTTGTGTACGGATACGCCTAAAATCGCTACATGGAGTGGTTGACAAACTTTTATCCACATATAAAATCGCATCCGTATTTCGTACAAATGAAATTGTGTACAGTATTTATAGTTATGGCGTTTTCTGCCGCATCCGTAATCGCATAACCATCTATACATGTGGAGATATACACAATATGTACAGTTATAGCGATTTATTGTCGTAACCGTAATATCATAACCATCTGTACATGTAGAGTTATACACATTATGTACACTTATAGCGATTTATTGCCGTATCCGTAATATCATGTGCAATTGTACATGTGGAATCTTAGCTTAACTATGCATCAGGATAAATTCAACTTGCTCAGTCGAGAACGAAACGTGGGAACCAGCGTAGCACGTGCTTTAACTTGTGACGCACATGCTAACTGTAACCAAGTCAAAACCATTGCGAATACTTTCATTGACTGGTTCATCGTTTTTACTCCGCTGACGGTGATAAATTGTCTGATTCTCACTCAAATACCATGTCATTTTTTTTCTCCTAACTAGTATAAAATTAGTCTAACAGAATAACTACTGATAGAAGCTGATGAAATGTCACCAGTGCATATTAATTTTAGGCCTTAAATTAATCATCTAAACCAGAGGTTCTGAAACTGTGGTAAGAGGACCACTGGCTGTCCGCGAGCTCCATTCAAGTGGTCCACGGAAAGGTTGCAGTGGTTACTTAATGGTACAGTCAACATTAGAAAAGATCATTACGTGGTCCGCCGAGAGCCTCAGCAATGTTAAAATGGTCCAGGAAAAGAAGTTTGAGAACCACTAATCTAAACAATTTGTATAACTTCCTAATACAAAAAAGGGAAAATTTAAGTTTAAATTTAAATCGACTTAAATAAAACAAAATGGTCAATCTTCTTTACATGGAATTAAATTTGCGTGGCGAAAGCAGAATCAAACTCGTCTAATATTTCACTTAGTTTCAGGTTATGGTAGACATATTATTCTTATTATAATATCTTCGTGGGTTGATTATTTAGAAGCTGTTAAATAATTTCATGATGTGGTGGTGATGGTGGTGGTGGTGGTAGTACTAGTAGTAGTAGTAGTAGTAGTAGTAGTAGTAGTAGTAGTAGTAGTAGAAAATGCTTTGATTTTGTCTTGGTTCGATACAATTGAGTATGTAATTGTATGCGAAAGAATGGTTTCAGAACTGCTGGCCGTTTCGGCTAAGTTCAGAATGAAAAAAACGTCACTGCAACAAAGAAAGCAAGTAATCAAGTCCAGCAGCACGATACACACATTCATGATACACCAATTCATGAGTCAACCATTCATAATACACGCATTGATGATACATCAACTCATGATACATACATTAATGATACACCACTCATGATACGACATTCATATTACACGCATTCATTATACACTCATTCATAATACACGCATTCATGATATACCCATTCAAATTACACGCATTAATGATACATCCATTCCTATAGCACGCATTCATGGTATACCCATTCATATTTCACCCATTCTTTATACACACATTCATGATACACCCATTCATATTACACGCATTCATGACACTCCCATTCATTATACACGCATTCGTAATACACGCATTTATAATACATCCATTCATGATACACCCATTCATAGTACACGCATCCATGATACACGCATTTATAATACACCCATTCATAATACACGCATTCATAGTACAGCCATTCATAATACGCGCATACATGCGATGATAAATTCCTTTTGGATATTTTAGTATAATGTGACAATAACAACATAGTCATTTAAAATATTAAAAACACATCCCATGAGATAGTATGGAGGCTTACGCTTTCAACCTCCGATTTATGGCCCCCATTTCGGAAACTCTGGTACCTATCGGAATGGCCCTGTTTATGAAATTAATATTAGTAAACCACTCTTCAACGATGCAACAAGAAAAGCATACATCTTAATTAAAGAGTAACCTCCCTGAAAAAGGGCTGGCCCAAGGCTTTTTGATGACCTAGGTGAAATATGACTTTTGCGCCCGGACCCCCCCCCCTCCGAAAAAAAAATGTCACTTCCGTCTAATTTGGCGCCCTAAGAGACCGCCTAGTTCGCCTATATGGTCGGGCCGGGCCTTTCCTGAAGAAATTTTCAGAGATGGAGAACGATGCAGCTGCAAGAATCCAGCTGTCAATATGGGACTCCACAAGAAGACAGAGATTATATTTGTTATCCCCACTGTGGTCAAACATCAAATATCTTCCCAACCTGAAATACTGTACCCTTTCTAACAATTCGTGAAAGGAAAAGTCAGACATGTTCTATATTGTTACAGGTAGTACTAGTACCTGCATATTTCACATAGATACAAGAAAAACTGACTTTATGTACCATCTGAGAAGATTTATAAAACAATAAAGATAACACTACAGTATTCCCCCACTTTGAAAACGAAAAGCACCCAGGATATATAATTGCATAAAACTTATTCATTTCATTCAGCGATTTATAATTTATAACCTGATTGTTGCCAAATGGTCTCTAACACTGTCAGTTTTGGAATCACGAAAGAAGGACTGTCGACGTTCTCATGACTCAATATTAGTATTTAAAACGCACACACACACACACACACACACACACACACACACACACACACACACACACAAAAGCTCCAAGCATTTCAGGATGACTGAAAGTACGTTCTTTAAAGCGCTTTTGGCGAAAAAGTTATCACACGCAACCGCGGATTTCTGTTCCAGATTCTTAAGGAGACATTGCCTATCAGGAATATAACACTGACCCTGTTCGCCATCCCACAGTATCCCGATGTACCATTCGTCGCTCTTACTTCCAAACGGAAATTTGAAGTTGGCCCTCGTCTCATCAAACTGCATTCAAAGCACTCATCAAAAGGTCGACCAGTATTCAGTTGTAAATTTGTATGACAATAGACACAGTAAATATACAGCATTTTTTGCAGCTATGTTTTAAAGAAACGTTTAGAATATAGATATTTCCATTGCTGGGATCAGTACAAGATTTTTTAATAATTGTATTTCTCAAGAAAATTTAAAAAATTGTCCCACTATTTCGAAAGATCTTAGTGTTGATAAAACCTGGATGTGTATAATTTGAAATTAGGATAAATGCTTCAGTCCAATAAATCTAAATCTGGCAATACAATGAAACCGAGTTAAATTCGTACAACAAAAATTGTCAGATGAGACCAACACTTATTAGGCTACCTGCACAATTATAGTTTTGAATGAAAGCTGCAAGGAAACGGTGTTAGAACCCATTTTGCTACAGTCACATTTGTATCTTTAAATGTAAGCTACAAGAAAACGATGTTAACGTGATATTACGAAATCCAAATTAAAATAAATGGAAGACTCTCTCTCTCTCTCTCTCTCTCTCTCTCTCTCTCTCTCTCTCTCTCGTACGCACGTGAAGGTTGTGGGTTCGAAAATACCCAGCTTATTGAAAATTGTAAAATAAAAGTCTTATTGACCTAATTATGACAAAATTTATGTCACAGCCAGCAATAAACAAATTGCATCGCCAACAGGATATAGTATATACGGGTAGGTATTAGTACATGTTCACGTATATATATATATATATATATATATATATATATATATATATATATATATATATATATATATATATATATATATATATATATATATATATATATATATATATATACCACCATGTCGGCTAATTCTGTACGTCGGGAAATTCTGCGCAACGATACGATATTCCTGTAAATATTGGATCATGTGTTGTTTTTGGTTGAATTATCAAATTTGTATCAAGAAAAAGCGATCGTCATTTTATTAAGGTAAAGATATTCAAAAAGTGTACAAAAATTCCCACATTTCTACCCTAACTGCACATGAAAATGTGATTTCTAAATGTCAACATGGAGACCCACTCCATGACCTTCTTGAACTTGTAACCCAGAAAATACTATTGACTATGTATCTTTTAAAATCATACAAATAAATACATTACAAAAAAGATAGAAATGCATACCTTAAAACAATACTGCATTTTAATCCAAGTTTGCAATTTTGCAAGAAACTGTTCCACACGTACAAAATCGTCTGCTATCCAATTTGTCAACTTTCGCTAGAACGGGGTTCTCAAGAAATTACCTGTCGTATAGTCTGTTTCTAAATTCTTTGGTAATTTTTTTCCCCCCATAAACGAGACGTTGTAAACACATTACATCCTATTCTTTGTTGGTTCTCTTTAACATAATAGCTTATATTCTTTTATAAACTGTTGAACTTTACCGCATTTTTTTACAAGATCAGTTTAGTTTGCTTAATAGCTGTTGCCATTTATTGGCATTGTTACGTTGAATTTTGTAAAACCAGCTATAAACCTGACCTAATTATTCGACCAAAATGCTGACAGAAACAGTCCAAAGTAATGTATTTCATTTCCATAGCCCAATTAATAAACATTACATCTCAAAGCTATGCGCAAAATAGGCCGACATATCGTTAATCAAGAAAACACGGGGGATGGTATCCGTTGTGTCCAAAATTAATATTATTTTGAAAAGAATATTCTGGTGACAATTGCTTCTTTTCAAATGGCAAGCATTGCAGTAATTTTATTTTCGTCAATCGGTCGAAGACGGTATGCGTTTTGCTTCAGTAGTGGTAAACGGAAACCTTAGGTATCAATGATTTTCCACGAGATGTATAAATTTTTCATTACAAGGAAACGAGTTTTACCGAGTTTCCTTTTGATGAAAAATTTATACAATGAGTGATATATCATTGATACAGCGTACATACTATACGTATATTTTATTTATATCACATACAAATACATATATTTGCCGATTGAACGGAGCTAGATTGACGACAGGCAACTGTGTATTGACCGAGTGAATGAACTCATATCTCTGTCGAGTGTGTCCGCTAAAAAATGTAGTTCTCTCCTTTTGTGCCTATTCACAATCAACCTTTGCATATTGATAAGTTGACTGTTTTCATTTTTTAGTTTCTATTTTTATTCACATTGATTAAATCAGTTTAAGTCACACTTATGATTTATACATGAAAGATGGTTTTAATGAAGAAAGTAGAGCACTACAAACACATAGATTCTTGAACACTGAACGCTCATCAAGGCGCATGGAAATTAGCGTGGAATAGAATCTAAACGAAATGACAAACCAACAAGAGCTAATTTAAATATTTTAATGTATTTAAAGTTGATCAATGTCACTATTCTGTTTTAATTAACATTACTACCGACCATAAATTTGTTTTCTCTCTCTCTCTCTCTCTCTCTCTCTCTCTCTCTCTCTCTCTCTCTCTCTCTCTCTCTCTCTCTCTCTCTGGTCGGTTTGACTTAACATTTGCCATCGTTCTTCATAGGTCCAGAGACGTTTTGGCATTACACAAGCGAAAAACCGCTATTCTCGTCTTTTCATGGATTTTCGCCGTTATCTTGATACGATGGTCAACAGAGAGAGAGAGAGAGAGAGAGAGAGAGAGAGAGAGAGAGAGAGAGAGAGAGAGAGAGAGAGAGAGAGAAGGGGGGGGGCGGCCTGTGGATATTTTCATATTTAATTAATAATCGACTTTTAGAACTTTATAATAGGTTTAAGAAACAACAACAACATCAACAAAGCTTTAAGTATATTACATATGTGTGCCCCGTAACCAAGACATTTACCTTACTGTGTCGACCGGCAATTGCAACTTTGTATCATTGATAATATAAACACTTTAGATAGGTCCCAAGGGAAGTGTAAACATACCGTTATGAAGAACGATATTATAGATTACTTGGTGCAATTTCAGTTTAAAAGTTTAAATGTTTTTTTATCCAGACCAATTTCTTTTTCTCTCTCACTCCAGATTTCTGCATATTTTGTCCCTTTGGAATGAGAGGAGAGTGGGAAACGGAAAAAGAAAGGATTGCGATTAAATTGTGTACCATGTTAAATTCATTTAGAAAACGGGGATTATTATTACTTTTTATCGTTATTTTCATACGTCACCAATGATTAATGAGTGGAAATTCATCATTGATCTATAGGAGTAGACCCAATATACCAATAGTAATAATATATCAAATTGCTTTATACCAACACTTAAAAAAAAAATGTTACAAAATACGTTACAAAAAGTTAGGTTTTTTTAATAATATATTGTTTACGTTGCTTTTACATCATATGATAGCGGACCCCATTCTGTTATATATGTGTGTGTGTGTGTGTGTGTGTGTGTGTGTGTGTGTGTGTGTGTGTGAACCACCCTAAATCGTTTAATCACTACTCTCTACACATACTGCCACCTAATGATACATAGGCATTATATTGCTCTTCTATGCAGTCTGCGGTGTGGACTAAGATTTCAATACACATAAACTCTTCGTTCTGTATGGGAATGAATATTTTCGATCCGACTTAAGCAAAGTAAATAATAAATATTTTAATCGATTCGCTTAACCTCTCCACGTACTTGTTTTGTTATCGAGAGGCCTAGAGAGCAGCTTTTAGACACTGATGAATTTCAAATGTATAAAGATATTGAAGGATAAAATCGTCAACTCTCAAGCCTTCGATTAATCTCTAAGCACCGATCGGTCATATAAACACCGTATTTATCCTTGTATTGACTTCTAAGTATCCATCAGTCAGGTAAAAACCGAACTGATACTTGTATTGACTTATAAGTACACATCAGTCATATAAATACTGTATTGACATTTGTATTGACTTCTAAGTATCCATCAGTCAGGTAAATACCGTACTGATAATTGTATTGACTTATAAGTACACATCAGTCATATAAATACTGTCCTGACATTTGTATTGACTTCTAAGTATCCATCAGTCAGGTAAATACCATACTGATACTCGTATTGACTTCTAAGTACACATCAGTCATAAATACTCTATTGACCCTTGTATTGACTTCTAAGTACCCTTCAGTCAGGTAAATAATGTATTGATATTTGTATCACGCACACTTTACTTTGAACTGTTTAGATCTGATTTACCGTTTGGTTTTGTGCCTGCCCATCAAAGTCTATGTTATTCGTTTGAAGTCATTAGCAGAACGAAGAGTTCATACCCTGATCTACCCTATGCCAAACTTCAAAGCAAACATCTTTCTAACGAAACTAATAACAGGAACAAGTAAGTAGCTCTTTATTTCAGATGCAGCTTTTTTTTCTTTTTTTTTTCTTTTTTTTTTTCTTTTTTTTCTTTTAAAATTAAGATTGAGAATTTTTTCATCAAATTTACATAGAAAATATGAACTTTTATCCCAGAATAAAGAAATATAAATGTGTGAACGATTTCGTTGCATTTTCCTCAGCAGAGGGTCAATGAAGATTGGGCAGAATTCCCTTTTTGTTTTTAAAAAACATGTGACAGGAACTAGCGTCAAATAAGAAAACAAAATTGAATTTGCGACAAAATCAGTCTCTAAAGAACACGCAGGAAACAACAAAGTTTGTCCCATATGATCTTTTATATAGAGTTAAATAATTAAGTGAAATGAAGTATGTATGTATGTATGTATGTATGTATGTATGTATGTATGTATAGAATTTAAGGCACATCAACACAATCGAGTCTATACATCCTTAAAATGCAAAGCCAGATTATGGATATAAACCACACTCTTTTAAAGTGTTCAAGACCTTCTTAGCTAGAACATCTTCATCGAAAGCATCCAGTGAAAAAAAGAATGTTGCCTCCATTAGGCAGGAAGGCGCACACGGGCGGGGCCTATTTAACATTCCCAAATCCGTAAAGGGTAAGTGAGATAAACAGCTTGTGTATACAACTTGTGTCCTTTATGGACAGTTGCTTTTCTTATCGGAAAGCAGAGGGGATGTCGAAGAAATTGTGTAAAAATGTTTAATTCATTTAGAAAATGGGGATTATTAATATTTTTCTCGTTATATTCTTATATTGTTAATTAATAAGTGGAAATTCACTAATCCAGAGAGAATACAAGCAATAATTTAATATTGACACAATATTTATATATGCGTATTCTTGCGCCATGGGCGGATCACAATTCATTATACCAACAGTATTGGTGTATCAAATTGCTTGATACCAAAACTTTAAAAGCCATGTTATTTTTAATACATGTGGTATATTAGTTTCTATCGATCCCGTAGGCTCCACCCCAAGAGGATAACCTGAAACTCTAAAACTGCCATGAACATCTACCTACCACTCCCAATAACATCCCAAACTTTTAAGACTCTGTCTTGAGCATTGTAGGGGGAGTTTGCGTGTTATTGTATGCGAACGCACACACTATGCACATGCTTTTGTATATCCTAAAAGGTGGGATCTTGATGCGCGTGGGTAAAAAAAATCCCTGAAAAAGTGACGTTCCGGAAAAAAAAAACACATGACACTCATCAGTGTAACGTGTGATGACGTCTCAAACCAGTCCCAGGCCAGCTACGGCAGGTATATGCGCAACGTGGCATTCGAAAGCGAGAGCGGCCGCCAATCTCGTGCCTGTAATGTTAGAATGTCACTCGATAACATTTGTTTTTGTATTCTGCATTTGTAGATTAAAAAAACAGCATAAGACCAATAGTCAGCGACGCTTTCAATAAGACACATTATCCAAATAACTTTTTGTTTAATCAATTTTACGTTGGACTTAATACTAACAGAGCTTCTCACGTTTAACGTACATTGACATCAAGACGTGATTCGACCAAAATGGTAGTTACCATTTGTCTGGTTTCCTGTCTCACATCGCTTCGACTCGATAAGTGAAAAAGATCAGAGAATCAGAATCACCTTACTAGTAATCATTATAGAAGGAGTAAATACGTGCTATAATATCCTTGTGTGGCTTCTATTCTTAGGAATTCAGCTGAGTCCTTATTGACAATAAAATATCTACTTTTTTGTACCGTATACTTCCCACATCAATAGATATTTGTACAGATAATTGTCGACCTATCATGTCCGTAAAATTTCATTTTTCATAAGAAAATACCAAAACAAACAACCACAATCAATACAAATAATGTAAGAAAATGTCTTGTTTAATTAAATTTGTTCTGTATTCAGAAGTATGTCTTGCTTAATTAAATTTGTTCTGTATACAAAAGTATGTCTTCCTTAACTAAATTTCTTGTACTTCTCTTACATATAGGTCGGTTTTCATGTTCAGTGTACCATTACCGGATGAAAAAAAAAAAAATGCTATGCAGAATTTGTATAAATGCGATAAAAATGTCCTATGCTGGTCCACATTTAGAAAACTATCGAATTTGACCATATCACTGCGTCTGTTTTATTGCGTAAATACGTTACCACGAAATCGCCAGCATATAGTGAGACTGGTCTTCGTATGTTTTTTTCTAGGTATGAACTAAATACAGTTTAATTCACAAAGGCACAAAAAGTTGGTCTAATTTTCTATCTCTCTTCACTTTGCCTGGGTTATCAAGATAAAGATTCCATTCTAGTCAATAGAGATGCCAACTCGTTCTAACGAAATGACGTCGTGTAAAACATGGTACGACTTTACACAAGAATTAAAAAGAAAACATCAACATCAGCTAAACAGTTACTCATCATGATCAATAGATCTTGACGATGTTGACTTCCTGTACATTGTTCTTGTGCACTGGAATTCGTACAAATGGACAATACAGTTACTCGTCAATAACGCCTGATGTTATAGGTTACATGTACAATGCTTTTGTGCACTGTGCATATATTGTATCCCAAGATGAACAGATCCCTTGTTGTGTAAATAATAAGTGACAGTGTGCACATAAAGCCATTCAAAACATACTTTAATACATCAATAAATTCACCAGCCAAATAATACTGCCAGTGTGTATATATATATATATATATATATATATATATATATATATATATATATATATATATATATATATATATATACCTATATATATATATATATATACATATATATATATAAAGAATGCAAATCATATGGCGAATGATAGTCCTTTCAAGTGCACTGGATCCAGCATGGGATCACGTATGTCAGGGATTGATTAAGATAAATGCAATAAACTGACAACGAACAGTGCAAAACTAGTATCTAACTAGCCTGAGCGCTTTCGACTCTTAACGAGTCTGTTTCAAAAACAAATAAAACAGAAAAACGGTAGTGTTTGCAAAACTCTACATGGCTGTTTCTAGAAGACTAGAAAAAGACAGCCATGCACAAATAAAACTATCTTTTGCAGCCTACACATTTTACTTTTGAAGAATTCTCCAAATTTGCTTAATAGCCTACAATTACTACTATAACAATGAAATATCCGGGATGTAATTTTGCGCTTACATAAATGTACACATGATACCAGATGTCGTTATGGCTCATCGATTTCTAGGTTAATACAAATAACTTCCAGTATCCGCAACAAGTTGATATAAACTAGTTGAAACATAATACATTTGGAGGTTTAATTCCTATAGAAACAGTCATATAGAGTTTTGCAAACACTACCGTTTTTCTGTTTTATTTGTTTGTCTTGTCTATGTTTTGTATATGCCTTTGAAAAAGACCCATTAAGAGTCGAAAGCGCTCAGGCTAGTTAGATACTAGTTTTGCACTGTTCGTTCTCAGTTTATTGTGTGTGTGTATATATATATATATATATATATATATATATATATATATACACACACACACATATATATATGATATTTCTGGGTGTTGGGGTGTTGATAAAGGGAGATATTACTTCATGACAGAAGTAGAAACACTGTACTGTGACAATACAAAATGTTTTGACTGAAATATTTCGTAATGTCTACTTTAAATAAAACAACAAAGAAGGGATTTCTTTTTTATTATATACTTAAGTACCCCAGCGGGGTCCGGCCGGAGCCCTGGCACCAACGAGTTTCCTGCAATTTAATGCCATTTGGTGGCTTTTCCTGGTCTAACTACTAGTAGTTATCTGACGGATTCAAAGATAGTCGTCTTTTTTTAACTGATTTGTGCCAATGCGATAGTGCTGATAGATGTCTAGATCCCTCTCGCTCGCTTGAGACCAAAGAGGATTAGCGGGGAGTTGAGGAGCACCGGTGGATAGAGTAGCAATTTGTTCATGAAGTACACGCTTGCAGCATAAATGAGTTTGCACATTCTTGTTATACGGATGCGTTATGTAATTTGCTGAAAGGTCGGGATTCAAGAGTACAAATTTACAAACTCAGTTTTGGTCATTTTCGAAAAAAAATTATTGGCGCTCCAAGACCTCGAGCGTCCGTGGCAACCGCGCCATCAGCCCTATCCCCCCCCCCCCCGTTAGAATGCTACTGTTCATAGTGTAACACATTAAACAAAAGAGTTAAATAATGTAAGGATTTCGGTTCTTTATTTTGCTAATTTTACATTGAAATGTGGCTTTTGGGGTCTGGCAAACTCGCATTCTTGTTCAGTAACAAAAACTGCAATCACATTTCGACTGTAACTTAAATTTGGTGTGCAATCAATGTTGATCGATCCCCGATTTCTCCACCATTTTCAACCCTGATTATGACTGTAACCAGACTTCAACCATGATTATGACTGTAACGAGACTTCAAGCATGATTATGTCTGTAACGAGACTTCAACCATGATTATGACTGTAACGAGACTTCAAACCCTGATTATGACTGTAACGAGACTTCAACCATGATTATGACTGTAACGAGACTTCAAGCATGATTATGACTGTAACGAGACTTCAAGCATGATTATGACTGTAACGAGACTTCAACCATGATTATGACTGTAACGAGACTTCAAGCATGATTATGACTGTAACGAGACTTCAACCATGATTATGACTGTAACGAGACTTCAAACCCTCATTATGACTGTAACGAGACTTCAAGCATGATTATGACTGTAACGAGACTTCAAGCATGATTATAACTGTAACGAGACTTCAACCATGATTATGATTGTAACGAGAATTAAAACCCTGATTATGACTGTAACGAGACTTCAAGCATGATTATGACTGTAACGAGACTTAAACCATGATTATGACTGTAACGAGACTTCAACCATGATTATGACTGTAACGAGACTTAAACTCTCTACTTAAGCAATTTTATTTAATCAACATTTTTACTCTATATGCACGTATCATTTGTCGTAGAGTGTAACAGGTATACGGTATTATAAAGCACGTATCATTTGTCGTAGAGTGTAACAGGTATACGATAATATATGCATAACATTGAATATCGAACAGAGAAAAAGGTCACAGAACTTAAGACACTGACAATTTGCACGATCCATGTGGAAAACTATTTTTCAGAAAAAAGTTCATACTTGAAGCTTGCTTATTATTGTGTGGAGTTCAGCTTTAGGCAGTTCTATGGCATTCTCATTAATTCCATAAATGTACACTAGATGATCTTGACATACTTTAAGCTCTGTTCATCCTGGTGCAGAGAGAGAGAGAGAGAGAGAGAGAGAGAGAGAGAGAGAGAGAGAGAGAGAGAGAGAGAGAGAGGGTAATAGGTGTCTTAAATGGGAAAAGTAGCTCCAAAATAGTTTTTTCTCCCACTGATATATTTCAATACTTACATGTCACTAACTTAATTGCTATAGTCATATAAGAACGCGCTGTAAAAGATTCAAAAGCGAGGGACATCGATTCAAAACTAAAGCCCCAGTTTCTACTAATAAATATTTGATTTGCTTTGACGTGAAAACTGCAGTTCATGTAAATCATTTGCACTGAATATCGTAATGATTCAATTCATTGCTAATGGATGGTATTTGTAGGCACATAAAAGAAAGCACGAATTCTACTTCTACCGTAGCAATTACTATTAATGTAAATTCCGCTTAAACGGAAGGCAAGCGACAGGACACCTCAATGAATCCATTATTCGTCCTATTCAAAAATGAAATACAATGGAATTGTATTTTGTTTTCATCGCAACATATTTGACTCACAATCTGAGTTACCCATTCTTTTAAAAGTAGTTTTAGGTCCTTCTGTATTTGTGACAATTTATTGAGCAGAATAAATAATATTTTAAGTGCTCAAGATGATCAAATAACTTCAACTCAATCAATCAATTTATTTTTTATATAATTATAATTTAATTTCGTAAAGTGTTTCTATTTACCATACGAACAATTAATTTTAGTGGGGTTTGTTTGTTTTTCTTTGTTTCTGTTGGCACTATTTTTTTTTTTTTTTGTTTGTTTATTATTATAATTATTATTTATGAAAAGCAATAGGTTTCAACGAAACAGTAATAAAAGTGTTAGCGAGCTGGCAATTAATACTATTTCGCTATACACGGACATCAGATGCCATCGGACCCCGACAACACTTTGCATCATTCATTAAATCGGAAGAAGTAATTCCTTTACATGAGGAAAAAGAATTAGAGATATTACTGGGACAGCGGAAACCCCCCACCCCTTTTTAAAAAAAAATTTATGCAAGCATTTCTTCGTTACAAGTGATTCCATTACAGGTGGAGTTAAGTGTATTTTAACATTGACATTAATGTAAATTTAAATTTACTGAACTTAATTACGTTTCGGAATTCAGTTTGGAGCGTCTGTTTCGTAAATGCAAACAAAATTATAGTTTCTTCCACGATTAAAGTTTGCATATTTCTCTGCCGAAGATAATGACACTTGGTCAAAACTTTCTGATAACAAAATACATTTGGATTAAAAACTTTATGTTTATATATTTATGCAAGACATTGAGTTTTTTATTTGTGTTATCTTGTTTTGACTATTAAATTAACTTTTTTTTATATAGTGCTGTATTATCTTTATTACGTTTTAAATTATCTGAAAATCGCTGCTCTTGAAAATGAAATTCCATATATTGCATATCAGCAAGATTTCGATTGCTTCGGAATCGATAGATGTGGCAAAACATTAGACAAGTAAAAGAATAAATTTTGATTACGCAAATGAAAAGGTATATAGAACATTCTCAGATACTGTTAAAACTTATGCTTACAGTGTCATTAAAAGGGTGACATGAGTTAAAAGCACTGCGTTGTACACCAAGGTACGATCAGCACCTCTGATTTTCTATTTACATTACTTTCGCTTGTCACATATTGTAAAAGGGTAGAGAATCAATTCAGAAATAATTCTGATAAAATAAATCAACATGTGTGCTAGGATAATGAAAATTCATTCTAAAGCAATAAGATAATGTAAACCTTGTACATAATTTAAAACTTTATGTAAATACAGCGGTATCATCTGGACATCTCCTTGTTAACAGCGCTAGATGATGCAATCCTCTTCAATGTGCACTTAGTCTTTGTTGGCGTATGCTTCTCGTTTTCCTTGGGTAACAGAGTACAGAAGTGCAGAGAGCCAAGCTTTGTATCTTTGGGGTGTAAGAGCTGATCACGCGCTACGAAAATCCTAATGTAATTTCCTTTCCAATCAATTAACCTTGTCACTAATCTAAACTGAAAAAATCAGGCTCTACTGAAGGGCTGATGACGAGAACCGGAATTATCAAATCAGCCAGCTTCCCACATGCAAAAAGAATTTCATGTGACATGGTTTCGTACATAACTATTGGTAAGTTTAAATTGTGCTGCATTTTGCACGACGAACAGACGATAAGGGGCTTGATCTGTAACAAGTTTTCTTGTAAAAAGAAGCCATTGTAAAGTTAAAAAGAAAAGCACATGACTTGCCAATACCGACTGAAAAAATTACGCTGAAAATAACATAATCACAAAAATGAACAATAAAATATTTTACCCATGCGCAACGCAAATCGTACAAGTTTTGTGCAATTTAATATTAATCAAATGTGGCGCTGTAAAGTTTTGTATTTTGCATAGGGTTAGATTTATAAAATAAAAGGTAAAAAGTTAACTGGTTCTCCTCAATGGACATACTAGCTATTAAAAAGACCTTGTAAATCTTAGGTATTGTTAAATAACTTTTCATTCCCTTTATTTTAGTGTATGATCGATGGGTGTAATAGGGACTAAAGAGTATACAGCTTGACCTTACTTCAGATGTACATCTCTCAAAACACTGCCAGCTCCGCCTGTTCATTTTCACTGGACTATGTGGTCTTAAACTAAGTAACAGAAAAGTACCAAAAAAAACCCCGATAAGTTTTGTACAATTCAACAGATAATTTATTTCCCAAAAATATAAAGTTAACAGTTTGAAAGGAACTTACAGTATTGCGAATTAAATCCAAACTAGTCCAAAACAATATATCACAAGTCCTAATGAATAAAGTTCTAATTAAATTCCAATGGTGTTTGAAATAAGATCCTGCGCTGAATGTGTTGATATGCCCGTAATCTTGAATGTACCAGCGTACCAGTGGCCTGAAGTGTGATGATGTGCTAACAGTCTTCCAATTAATCACAATAATATAATCCAAAATGTCCTTGTCTGAAATCACTATAATCCAAATTAATATTTCTGTCTAAGAATATAACTGAGCACTTTGTAATTCCAGGGAATATTAATCTGAATATATAATTCCAACCAAATCAAATTCTAAACACAACGACAAGAATGATTCTGCTTCTGATGGTATCGCAAGAATGAATAATTTTTCAAGTGAACAAGATTAAATAAAAAAAAGTAAAACACAAAAGTAGAGCCAGGATGTAGGTGCAAAGTTCATTTCTAGAAAATTCGTAGTTGTAAACAAATAAATCTGTTACTAAAATTATAGTAAAGAATGTGGTAAACATCAGGTGCAACGGGATTATTCATGGGGAATACCAAAATCCTAGACCCAGACCCAAATAAACATGTTTACCTCTATTGATAATGATCCCAATATTTAAGCCACACTCATAGAGAAAGAATTAGCCATGTATTTGTTTACAAAATTAAAAGTTATTGGTCAGGTACACAATGAACTTGATTTTGGACAAGGTAAGTCCAAAATACAAAACAAACAATATAATCATTAAGAAAAAAGGACAGCAATACAGATTAAATACAGATTAAATATACATAACAATTGGTATTAACTTTTCAAGGTTTGATCATGTGACATAGATTAGCTGGGAATATTTTGGTTGACGACTATAGGGAAAAATCTCAGTGTAAATGTAGGGAATTTAGAACACACATTTAGTTTTAAAATTTTAATATCTAAAGCTAAAATTGATAATATTCCAAAATTACCTGAGAATAAAAGTGGTCAACATTTGTGCAACTTTATTTTAATTTTAAAATTTAACGATTTCCATTCATCAATAAAATCCTATAGTCATGCTAGTACAGACCCATAACATACTGCAATAGCCTAAGTACCTTTTTCACTTCACATCAATAATTTCAATACACGGATAACGTTCTCCGTATCACAAGATTTTCCAGTCCTTACCGATTTTGCAGAATAAATGTCCTATCTCATATATCATTCCAGAGCCTTTACATACGTGTCCAGGAGGTTATTGATATTTTATCTACAGAACTAGATGAAATCTCACCAAAAATAAACTATCAGCTCAAATTGCTCCCCATTCTATTGTTAGCTTGACAAATACAAGTATTGATATCGGAATCATTCCAGCTAATCTGAAATTAGACAAAGTGTTTCCAGTCATGAACAAACTGACAGATCGTCAGCAAACAATTATCAACCTAACTCAGTTTGGCCAACCTTCTCTAAAACTTTTTGAAAAAATATCTCCTTTCATCTTCACCAATTTTTATGCAAATATAATCTTCTGCATAATTCACAATCAGGCTTCCGAGAAACATATTCATGTCATACTGTCTTCAGACAGCTGGCTGATACATGGCTAGCAGCTACAGATGATGGCAAATAATTGCAGCTGTTTATATAGATTGTTAAAAAGTGTTTGATTTATTTAGTAGGTCATTAAATTTTGACGAAAAAACTCAGATACATAAAAGCAGTGATAATCGCGTTCTTGGACTGGTTCTTATCTAACAGGAAGGCAACAGTACGTTTCTGTAGCCAATGCAAAATTTATTTTACAATAATTTAGATTGGAGTCCCTCGAGACTCTATTCTTGGCCGTTTGCTCTTTCTGCATTTTGTTAATGATTTACCACTTGCACAAAAGCCACTGAAAACAGTCTTTTTGCGCAGAACATAAACTTACATACCATGAGCGATATAGTCCCTTTCGTTAAAAAAAAATTTTCAAGACGACATTTAGGGTGGTATAAGGCGGTGAGAAACCAGAAAAAAATGCAATGAAAGACAGAAAGCTGTGTGTGTGTGTGTGTGTGTGTGTGTGTGTGTGTGTGTGTGTGATTTGGATTTTTAACGTAGCTTTAACAATTTTTCAGTCTTATCGCTACGATGTCTGCAGTGTGGCACTTTATAGTGATGTCTAGCACTGGGGCATCATGCCGTAATCATGTAGCATGATGTCCCACCAGTTACATTATCCTGACACCAGGCCGACCAGTCCTAACACTAACTACTTAATGCTGAGCGCCTAGCGAGGTATCTGTTTTTACAATTTTAATAAGTCTTTGGTATGACTCGGCCAGGGATTGAACCCACGACCTCCCGCATCCGAGGCGGACGCTCTAACCACTAGGTCACCGGAGCGGCGACAGAGCGGCGACAGAAAGCTAACAATACGAGAAGTGGATCAAGGCAAAGAATAAGGAACATAGATGATAGCAATGTATTTTTTCAGGATACTAAATTAAGTCACACAGAAAATCAATACCCTTCAGGAGTGAGTATTGACAGGTGTATATCATGGGAAAATCAAATAAAACGCATATTGTTCTGCAGTATACTTCAGGATATCAATCATACTTGCCACAATCTA
>JAECUM010054755.1:0-14118 GCA_016617855.1 Megalonaias nervosa
ATATATATATATATATATATATTAAGAACTGACATTTCCCACATAAATTACATACAATATATTAGGAACTGACATTTCCCACATAAATTATATACAATATATCATGAACTGACATTTCCCACATAAATTATATACAATATATTCAAACTTTAAATCCTTTTCAAAAACGTCAGATCTTTGTAGCATTACAAAATCTACTTACGGTGAAATTAAGGATGACTTCTAATCAGTACAGCTTATAAATATTATTTACTAATTTTTTGGGTGCTTGAAACGAACCCATTTACCCATGTGTAGAACTGCATTCTCTTTGAATGATAACTGCTAAGCTTTTTCAATTTACGTAGCACAAATATTTTTCTTTTTGTCATTTCCTCCTCCCATCGCTCGAATTTTTCTTTCTGTTTTACGAGTTCATCTTGCTTTTCTTTAATCATTTTGTCCCATTTTCTTTTTTCCTCCTCTGAAATTATAAAGTTGTTTTCGTTAAGGTCTGCATCATCTATATCATCAAACAGGAAAATTTTTGCATCGACCACAAACGGAGAGTCAGCTGTACTGGAGTTTTCAGTTACAATAGGCAACAATTTTAGATCATGTTGTTCATTCAGTTTTCCCGGTCCAAAGATATGCTGAAGCTCAATTTTTGGTTTATGTTCATCATCCAATAGCTGCTTTTCTATTGTTTCCATGTTATGTTATCTGCTTAAAACCGTGCTGGCTGTCTGGGTCAATGTTCTCAGAAGTGCCGAGGTAAGCCGATCATGCACTTTGGTCCATATTTCTCAGAAAGCTAGAAAAAGAGGATTTATACATAAATGATAACTGCAATACAGATTCTTGAAAGCAGAGTTGGAATGTTGAATCCGCTTTTCTCGACTATGACAAAAATATTTAATGAAACATTAATAGAGATTACAATTCAGACCTTTATTTTTAATTTAAAAAATACAAAAGATTATTTTATTAATTTACTCTCTTTTTAAATAATCTTGTTGTTTCTATACTCTTAAGGTATTGTATACCTGTAAATGTCTTCCTATCTATTTTATACTTTAATAGCAACTGGGTCTCTTATGTTACACTGATTTATCCAAGGACAACATTTCCTCACATTTGTCCTTCCGAGTGTTGTCTTTTACGGCAGGAGAAAGATCGGCGTTTGTTTCCATTTAATATAAGAGAAGGTGTGCATTTTTATGTATACAAAACAAAAACAGTTATTGGACATGGAGATCTATAACTATGTTCAAACATAAGCAAGTGGTGGGAATTACATTGTATTTGAAAAGAATCCTAAAATTACACAGACCACATATAGTAGGATAAAGAACGGGGTTTGTTTCCATTTAATATAATGGAAGCTGTGCATTTTTCTTTGTACCAAGAAACAGTTACTAGACATGGAGATCTATAACTACGTTCAAACATAAGCAAGTAGTGGGAATTACACTGTATATGAAAAGAGTCCTAAAATTACACAGACAAGCAATTATGCGAAAAAAACATATCCACAGACTGGCCATCCTGAGAACAAGCTTCTTTCTGCTGTTTACAAAGGTACTGAGACTCTTGAATAAGACGATATGTCAATACTGCATTAGTTTAATTTTCGAGAAAATTTCTAAGGACTACTTTCCTTTTGCGTTGGCTAAACACAATCTATTTCCTTTACAGATTTTATGCATCTGAATAGAAAATTCCTTGGATCGGAATTTCAAAGTGTGGGTTGGAATCCTGCCCGGATCACTCCCCTCCCTTAAACTTTACTCAAGATTTCAAATACTAAATGTTATTCAAAACTTAACCATTTTATTCGAAATAGACAAGTACAGCATTTTTATTGGACAGATTATTTTCGAGTAAGATTTGGAGTCTAGTAAAGTTTTAAGACGAAGGTGATAGGCTGAACCGGTCCACGTGCTGAGCAATGTGGATGACACTTTACTCCGATTGCCTTGACACAGAATGACCCTTCATCTGAGGTGCCCCGAGTGGCCGAGTGATCTAAAGCGCTCACCGTTATGGATCACTGCCATCTCACCTATCTGCGTGGGTTCGAGTCTCGGGTTCGGCCAATGTGGGTATGTGAGAAAGCTTACCAGAAGCTTCTCGTGGGTCGGTGGTTCTTTCCGGGGTTTTCCTGGGTTCTTCCTCCACCATTTATACTGGCCGCCATGTATAGCCTATCTTGCGCTGAAATATGACGTTAAACCCTACAACAACAACAACAACAACAACAACAACAAAAACAACAGCATTTAATCTGCTAATGTGTTGTTAAATGCCAATCAATGGTGCACATGAGTGCTAATCACACATGTACATTGTCAATATTGCTATTTTAGGTGTCCACTTGTGGTTTTATTTTTCCTCCTGAAAAATTATAGAATCAGTATCGTATCATAATATAACATGACTGACTACGAACCTTCGCACTTTTTGTATCAGTGTTAGTAATTATTCGCAAAATTTCCGATTTTGACGTCGTACACGGAGTATATGCTTAACCTCTCCATTGAATATTTGCCCAAATATTGTTGAGGGACGTAAATGAATCATGAAATATGGGATTCACGTATACATCTTATAAAACCGTTTCTAGACATTGGTATAACGATTTTATTGCACACAAGTTTGCATTGACACAACGATTTATTGCACACAAGTTTACATTGGTACAACGATTTATCCCACACAAGTTTGCATTGGTACAACGATTTATTTCCACGTAAGTTTGCACTGACATCATTTCTTATATCGCAATAGTTCATGTATCTCACGGAGGAGAGTCCAAATGTGTATTTTGTTCTGCAGTTTAGACAGATGTATGCAATAAATATATACACTTCACTGATCAAACATTACGCAGATATGTTGTTCGACAGTGTAGACAGACGTATACAATAAATATTTACACTTCACTGATTAAACATTACGCAAATGCGTTGTTCGGCAGTGTAGACAGATGTATACAAGAAATATTTACACTTCACTGATTAAACATTACGCAAATGCGTTGTTCGGCAGTGTAGACAGATGTATACAATAAATATATACACTTCACTGATTAAACATTACGCAAATGTGTTGTTGTTCGGCAGTGTAGACAGATGTATACAATAAATATATACACTTCCCTGATTAAACATTACCCAAATGTGTTGTTGTTCGGCAGTGTAGACAGATGTATACAATAAATATATACACTTCCCTGATTAAACATTACCCAAATGTGTTGTTGTTCGGCAATGTAGACAGATGTATGCAATAAATATATACACTTCCCTGATTAAACATTACCCAAATGTGTTATTGTTCGGCAGTGTAGACAGATGTATACAATAAATATATACACTTCACTGATTAAACATTACACAAATTGATGTACAGGCAAGATACTATACACGGCAGTGTATCCAAAAATGCATATTTACAAGCAGGAATGCCTGTATGATCTATCGAAATGAAAACATACAAACTTACTGGAAACATATTGTTCATATCCAGAAAGGAAATTTCATTTAAATGACATGCAGATATATAACAAATACAAACATGAGTTCAGTTCATTGTTCGTTAAAGGATCATGATGCGATACCCACCCACCCTTACCATCTCAAAACATTTTTGGCAGTCGGAAGTCTGGTTATTGTCTTAAAATCCACTTCAGATTTATTAAAGGAATTTTGTGAATTTTGGACCAGTTATTATATTGCTGCAGATCAGGGATAAAATCAAAGCATTTAAAAATTACTATTCAGGAAGTTGGTTTTCATTTTTGTGTAATGTATAATTTTCATCTTCCTACAGATTTTCCACTGTATCTGAATGCACCCTAAAGAACTTTCGTTTTCTACTATAAATTAAATTATGCAAAGACCTTTCTTAACTTTAACTTTATCGATTGGTAATCTAACAAGACAATAATGTCTAGGCAAAGTTTGTTCGAAACTTTTCCGCCGATTTCATAAAAAAGTGACAGAACCTAGACTATAGTATCCGATTTAGTTTTAAACATATATTTTCAGTTTTAAAAATATCCATCAAAATAACTATCGAAAAAAAAAGAAACGAACGTAAACTGTTGGAGATAAAACAGTGTATACTCACTAATTAGTGCCGCTCATTTCCTACAACAGCGTAACATGATTCCGTCTTTACCAGTGCCGAGTTAATATGTCATTCGATCTTTATAGTACATCCTATCAGCGTTGGAATAATGCACTGAATTGACTCTAGATAGCTGTTTTTCAGATGGTTTCATCACTGAATGACAAAATATTGATCGGTTAATCCGAGAAGATGATACCTTTCGCGGATAGAAGTGACGGTTACCGGATATTGAATATCCATATCATGGCGACTTGCCTACTGCGTGTGGAATTGTATATCTTGTTGGGACAAGTAAAGTGTCATGTCCAAGGACGCTGCGCTAGCCGATCAGGGCTGATCCGATGGTGAGAATAGATCTCACATCCTTCTGGTCCAAAGTCCAACGCCTAAACCAGTGAGGCAGTTTGATGTGTGTGACAGTATTGCAATTGAAATGCGTTTTATCGAGGGACAAGGGCCGGGGCGGGGGGGGGGGGTCAGGCGTCTGGCTATAAACATCTCAGAAGCAAGACAAATTGCTATATGAGTGTCTAAACTTTTTGTTTTATCACAAATTATTGTTAACGGATTAATCCCTAAACTAGTGATCTTTATGTGACACAAGATGTCGCCACATGCACGCCTGACCATCATTAGGATATGACGGTACTTAGAGATCAGCAGCTTTTGAACTGATCGTTCAATTATAATAAACATAAATGCACCATAAGACCAGAAAGTTAGTCCATGTATAAATCGTACAGTCTCTGGCGTAAGGAAACAATTAAAAGTAAGGAGAGAATGAAAATATCTAACTGACTACAATTTTTTAACAGAAAATATTTGAGGACTGGATACTTATAGGTATTTCACACCAAAAAATTCCAAAGCAAACAGGATTTCAACTGCCGATTCATCAAACTAAAGATTGGATTTTTATCAATCTGTGCTAAAATCACCACTATTTTTTATTTGGTTGCAAAACCCAACCGTCATACTCCACCTTAACCCATATGCATCATTCATGTAGACACTAAAAGTTTGCGCTTCAGTTGAGTACTATGAGTTATGAACCGGTTGTTTGTTCGAGTGTTTATTGCTTTGTTTGTGTGTGTGTTTGTGTGTGTTTATTAAGTTTTGTTGCTTGCAAATTGTTAAAAATGCTATTAAAAGAGAGAGCGACATCAATCTTCATGTTGAAGTTATATAAAGTAAAGGATTCTAGTGATATACTTCAAAGAATTCTAATAAAACAACTTCATTACCACGGAAAGGTTGTTATTGTTGTTGTACGGTTTAACGCCATTTTTCAGCACAAGAGAGGCTATACATGGCGGTCAGTATAAATTGTGGAGGAAGAACCCGGGAAAACCCCAGAAAGAACCACGGACCCACGAGAAGCTACTGGAAACTTTCTCACATACCCACATTGGCCGAACCCGAGACTCGAACCCACGCAGACAGAGGTGAGATGGCAGTGATCCATAACGGTGAACACTTTAGACCACTCGCCCACTTGGGGCCCCCACGGAAAGGTGTAGAGTTCTAACGAAATACTTCATTATCAAGGAAAGGTAAAGAATTGTAATAAAAAAGTTAATTACCCAGGAAAGGTATAAGATTCTAGTGACATACTTCATTATCACGGAAAGGTAAAGAATTCTAATGAAATACTTCATTACCACGATAAGGTGTTGTATTCTAACGAAATAATTCATTACCACGATAAAGTAAAGAATTCTAATGAAATACTTCATTACCACGGAAAGGTAAAGGATTCTAGTGACATACTTTGGTGCCACGGAAAGGTAAAGATTTTTTTAACTGGTTCATTACTATGGAAAAGTAAAAGGTGTATTACCTCGGAAAGGTAAAGGATAGTCGTAAAATTTGTCATTGCTATGGAAAAGGACATTCGTTTTACAAGCAAAGTAGCACAAGCTAAAATTGTTAATTAGTCTCAGACAATTGTTATAGCTGTAAAAGCAGTACAAAACTTTAAAGACACTGGTTGTAATGCATATTCTGATGGAATATGACAAAATGAAACAAATTTTAATTTGTCACTTTTCTCACTTTCCATCAACTTGATAGTAGTATAGGGTGGTCAAACGGGGTCCTGTTTTAAAATAGGGTCAACACTTTTGTAGGGACAAATGGGATTTTAACATTAGGCAGCTAGTTTGAAATGTTAGATATCGTCTATTGTAATTCAGCAGGACTAAGCTATGGCCAGTTAGCATTCTAATACACACTCACAATCCTACCATCATAACTTAATATATTTTTAGCGATTACTTGCACTGCTAGCTGAGAACCATGACATAACTAGACCTCTTTGATAAACTATCACACTCCGTTGTGGGCTCTAAATTACTGGCTGAACTATGCCTGTCGGCACACGTTCCTCATGTCAACACCATCGAATCTCGGTTCAAAAGAATTCATAACTTAAATTACACAAACCAATTAATGTACTTCACTATTTGTCCTGACATCGTTGCTTCGCTTTTTAGAGGGTCATTGATATCCATTTCCAGACAATGAAAAATCAATTCTCAGCATACATAATACAAACCAATTAAGACAGATAATTTTACTTCTCACAATTCGTATCAGAAGAAATGCATGAAATTATTACCCTACATTATTTCCTTTAGATACAGATCACTAAATCCGATGTCGTTCATGCCAACTAAATGTTGTTTGACATTCTTACGATACATGAATTATATAACATCCCAGACCACAAACGCACGATTATTTTCTGAACTCATAAAGAAATGTAGTATGAATTTAAAATGAATAAATTCAACAAATGACTACAATTTACATCAGTGATCATATTGTATGCAATTGAGACTAACCTGTACTTTATTGAGACTCACTCTTATTATGCAAATGAATCTCTCGCTTTATGTCCTCAACTTTCAAACACACATACCATGGACAATCTAATGAAAAATACTTCTTATTTCCCAACTCTAATTCTGGCTTGCCTCAGAAACTTAGTGTTATTAGTGTAGCCAGTGAAATTACTGTTAAACCTTGAATTTCGTCTGGGAACACACACACACACACACTCGTATAACTTAGCCAATCAGGATTACTTTCTTTAACCGCCAAAATATTTTAACATTCTCATCGAAGTCAGAATAATTCTCTCTAGACCGCCTTTAGTGCTAACTATTCCGGAAAATGTCATTTTATGACACCTTTGTAAATGAATTTTCATATGTCTCTAATAGATGTTATAACACACACACACACACACACACACACACACACACACACACACACACACACACACACACATATATATATATATATATATATATATATATATATATATATATATATATATATATATATATATATATATATATATATATATATATATATATATATATATATATATATATATATATATATTGTTTTAGATGGCATAAGAAATAAAAAATATGTGTTTATATATATACAGTATAGAAGACAAATATATTTGGTAAATACTTCAATAATCGCATTTCTTAGCGACAAGAGTACATTCGTATATGCAGTATGGTATATTTCTAAGAGACATTACAGCAAATGCTTGAATGACCTGACACTTGAATCAACCAACATGTCATATCACGTGAGGTGTGAATCAAAGTTATTGAAATGTGTCCTCGAAAGAATGTATACCCTATATGTCCTGCCGTACGACGTTTCAGCATCCTGCTGAGGAAAGAATATTGAGAAACTTCTCGTCAATATTTAGTAATGTATGAAAATTTGAAATGTATAGCACACTATCGTTACTTCAGTAAACACCCAGAACTTTAAAAGGACGTTAACATTCATTTGTCTTAATTCATTATGGAAGAACGCAAGTGTGATCAAAGATATAAATGAAAATAGAATTTATTTTACATAAAGTATATAAATACCGTGATCCTGATCTAATAGGAAATCTTTAAAATTGTACACTTTGTTAATATGGGGCATATACAAATATTGATCGTAGAAATGTTATGACACGCGTACAGGCAACGGACCAATACTAGATACGAGACAGTACAGTATAGTTAGAAATGTTATGGCACGCGTACAGGCAACGGACCAATACTAGATACGAGACAGTACAGTACAGTATAAATCTGGAACCGAGCGCACGCAAACAACCAGTAATATGTATTACCTCGTATTACATCGTAAACTTTCTCATATTGTGACATCAAACAATTGTGTAGTTGAAGTAAATTAGTATTTAAATAAACTGTGTTAATAACTAAATGTTGATAAATCAGGAAATTCAAGCATATAAATTTCATAAAACAAAATCAAGTTTGGAGAGCGAGAAAGACAGAAACAGAGACACAGAAAGAAACAGAGGCAGACAGACAGACAGACAGATAGATAGATATGCCCCCAATTTCATTCAAATAAATTGGTAATGGGACAAATTTAAATTACAAATTTGGGACATGAATAAACAAATCACTGGGATAACTACTTTATGTTATGAACAAGTTCTTCTTGGAGGCTTTTGTTATGAATATGAAATTCGATTCTACATGTATTGTCCAAACTGCAGGTGATGCTGGTTTTCAGCACAAAGATTTGTGGGAATAAGTTTCAATAGGTTTTGTGAAATTAAGTTTACTGAGATTTCATTCGAGTATAACAGCTCTGTCTGGAGTATTGAATATTTATCACTTCTGTTTGAATTCCCTTCAGTTCATTCCATGGACAGTATTAAACTGTTATTTTGTGCAAATCGAAACAAGCTGTCTTACTCTCTATGCAGAATCTTGCAAACTTTTCACGTACATTAAAGATACACCATTCATTAGCATATACTACACCCAGGGGTACCAGAAAAAAAAATTAAAATTAATTGTTGATGATAAAATTGAATGAATTATATATGACCATTTCTATCGGCATGTACGAGTATTTTGATTTGGAATGATGGCAACACTGGTATTTTCCCACCGTTTTAGCTTTTCATATTGCTTTTTTTTAGTTTCACATTTTGTAGGAAGGGGTGGGGCACCATAATATTTTCAGTCCTTAGGTTCCTGGAAGGCCTTAATCCGGCACTGATCACACAGTTTGCATATATTAAGATACTGCGACAGTCCATTGTACATCTTTCTTTTACAACCTCACACGGCTTCTCGAGATGTGTGTACTATTAAAGCTGTGATATTGATTTGTGATGAATAAATTTCTTTTATTCAGAAAGAAAGGAAACGATACATTACATTAAGTCCCGGTGTATTGCAAATCGAAACAATATACAGTAGGCTTATACGCAATTCAAGGACTAGGCATGGCGACACCTTTAGATGAGTTTCGACAAGGGAGACCACATTTTGGTCAACGCTAAATACAGTTGTATGTCCAGATCAGCTAATATTATTGCTTATTTATTTATTATATACGTGCAAGCCCCAATTAAAAACCTCATTTGAATCTACTGACGTTTTGCAAAAGGTCAATAATGATGTGACTTGATTCTAATACATTACTGTAACTGTCACCAGCATCGATTCCTCTCTGCAGAAGTCAAAAGGAATTGGCAAAAAAAAAAAAATTCTTGAAGAGAAACTTAATGTATCCGTTAATTGTATGCATATATTAAAACAGTTTATTACCAAAAATATAAAGGTATGTGGGGGTTTTTTTGAAGTTTTACGGCATGACTATAAAGAAGGAAGCAAAATAGGTCTCATTTCAGTATCAAGTCTGAGTTGCAACAACAGAACTTAAGTCAAGACTCTGGTAGTCTGATTGGATGAAATTTAAATGTGATTTAACATTGACCAATCAATAAAACAAGTCAAGCGATACCTTAGCCTAATAAATTTCATAGTATACAAATAAACCCTCGTTGCATTTTTAAATGTCCCACTCATTTACTCTCAGTTCAACAAATACTCTCCGAGTTTTACTTAATGTTCTAAGTCACCACAACAAGTAAAGAACTACCGTAATGGAAATCTCATTTCCATCAGCACACATGTATAAAAGTGATTTGCCGACCATTGATTGAAAAGCAAGCCACATCAGACGGCCATAACAACTATAAAAACCGCAATATTGAAGTTTAATGCAGCTCGATACGATCCAATCAGTTAATTATGCTCCTATAATTTTAGTTCTGTCCCTAAAGACAATCATTAACAATGGTTTGTTCGATTGAAACGATTTAATTTCAGAATGAAGGATTGGTTCGGAATTATTTCATATACCGTCTTTACCGGCTCATAAGTCGTGCCCAAGTGCAAACTGCATGGACGCATAATGTGCCGGACGATCTGTGATTATGAAGTTTGTTAGGAGTAATCAGTAGAACAAACAACACTGAACCTGAACCTGATGTGCTGACACATTATGCGACAGCAGATAAGGATCTATCTGCCATTGCAAATGAACCTGACTTACAAACGAATACAGACGATACTCAGTGGCATAGTTCATTGGATAAATGGGGTTTAAAACACCAGTAAGATAACGACACATTTCATCTCATCTATTAATCGTCTAATTCTAAAGCATGGGATGGTTAGGTAGATTGTATGGTGCGCAGTAAATTAACGAATGCACCGTAGCTGGGTCTTCAACTACGCTTACAGTATTGTACTTTACTTCTTAAGGTGAAACAAAATACTGTGTTTTCAGGAAACATATCGAGAGAACAGTCATTAGACAATGTTAAATGAAATTGGTTATTCATAGTTCGATGGTTCTGGTTTCCGAAGAATCGTTCGTGGTCAAAGGAGAATGATTTTTGAAATGTTGCAAAAGTGAGCTACATTTAAACCTGGAAGAGTTGTTCTGGTGACAACCGCTGTTGTTGTTGTTGTTGTTGCTGTTGTTACTGTCAGTAGTGTATTTCAAAGATGGACTGTGAAGCAGATAACTCACACAACTGCTGAACAAAATTGTCCACAACTGTTTTTCTCCTTGTTGTAAACTCAAATTTACAATCACTGCTCCGACGGCACAATACACCACAAAGATTTGGCATTTAAATCACTTGATTGTTAGGAACGCTTTCTCCACTCCACACACACAGATGTAGATTTTGTAGTTATTCATGAGATGAAGTCCAACAACGAGAGGTAGCTGTTGGGTTTAACGCCATGGTGGTCACTTCTACTTCTTTTCATAATCGACGACTTGTGATGCTGCAATCCAAGAATCATAACTTGGTTGATATACTTTCCTATGCACTTTCGCTTCTTAAAGCCGACGGTGCAAGTGACATTTTATTTACGATGGTACGATTGAGTGATTGTAAGGTTTGACAAGACGTGGTAACACGTTAGTGTATTTGAGAGTGTGTTGATGTGTAGAATGTTTAAACATACCGTCTTTCCAAGTTCTTCGATAACGTTCAACGACACTCTCTTTCGCTTCAGAATTTTAGCTGGAAATTAATGAATGTCTCTTTAAAATTCTTTTGTAAAGCTTCGTTCAGGAATTCAGTGTCTTTGTCTGTTAGCTATCGTAGGGGATGTCGACAACTTTATTTCAAAACCAGTTTTAAAGCTCGCATTATTTATAAGTCAGTGAAATTAGAAGTCAAAGGAAGTACCCAATTTAATTTCGAAAGCATTTTGAAAACACGTCAATGACACAAAACATATTTGTAACCACGATTGTACGCCGTCAAATCAGAGCTATCATCTGGATCAACTTGCCATTGATGATCGATGCCGGCTACCTTGATTTGACTTTCGGAAACGTTTCGTCTAATGAGTTTATGAAATGTGTACCTCGATTGTTCTTGTAACCATTGTCGCACCTCTTGCAGACGTACACATCTGAGTCTGGTTTTAGCAGCACGACACAGATTTTGCAGTCCCTCGTAACCAGCAGCACGACACAGGTTTTGCAGTTCCCCGTAACCAGCAGCACGACAAAGGTTTTGCAGTCCCCCGTAACCAGCAGCACGACACAGGTTTTGCAGTACCCCGTAACCAGCAGCACGACACAGGTTTTGCAGTCCCCCATAACCAGCAGCACGACACAGGTTTTGCAGTCCCCCGTAACCAGCAGCATGAGCAGGATTGTAGTGAATTCTAGCTACAAGTATGTCTATGAGGTTTTGTGCTGTTTGTGTTTGCTGCTCCACCATAAGTTAATCAACTATCAATGCTTTTTTCCTCGCGTGGTAGTTTTTGGATTGCAGCGCTTTTCGTGTCCGATGAGCAGTAGGTACATATGATGATATATGTACAACGATAATCATTTTTGGTTTGCGATTCTTACATTTTTCGTCTGCTGGAAATTTTTTTAATCGAACCATTCTTGATGTAGATGTTGTTAATTTGTTATTATTGTAGGTGATGGAATTTGAAACTATTTTCTTCATCTGCACCTTTTTGTCATCTCGGTAGCAGTGTCTGTCATTTCCTTGGAAGTTGATGCTTCTTTTAGACTTTATATCTAGGTCATTTCATCTAAAGGTTTCTGGTGAAACAGTTGAAGACGTCGCAGTAATTGTCTGTACCTTTGCGATTCTTCAATTTCCGATAAATTGGCTCGATTTATGAACAGCTGTAAATGCTGTTGTTATTATGACATCTCGATGCAGTTAGGGTTAGGAGGTAAATGAGACATTCGTTATCCGTACAATCAATGGAGTTCCATCCACCATTTGTATTGAACTAAAATGAGTTTACATTCTTCCATAAGGTCGCTTTATGTTTCTCATCATCTCATCATTCCTCATAAAAGAGGTCCAGCAATCGATCCTAATAAAGGATCAGCCCTTTTAACAACGGTCCTATCAGCAAGGGCGGAAATGCTCCTCTTTAAATGAGCATTCTTTTTCTTTTGACCGAGGGGTATTTTCTTTTTCACCATTGAAAGGAGAACGTTATCATGTTTTTCCTATTTGCTGTGTCTTGGACAAAGACACTGTTTCTTTCGAAACTTTGAAACACAATTCACAGACGGTATCGTTGATTTCTTGGAGTGCTTTTTGACCGATTTTCTTTTTTGTATGGGAGATTTGGATTTGGTCATTACCTACAAAACATCTTATTGTTTAGGAAAAAGGGAAGGGAGTCCCTTCCCCTTTTTGTTTTGGAGGAAGGTTGTTTCTTTGAATGAGGAGTGAGGTGTTCATATCTTGGTGACGTCTCTACTTCAGGAGCAAACCACTGAAGTGAAACTTATCTCAGACTCTCTTTCTTATACTGGAATTTGTCTCCACTGATTGTTGACATATCGTAACAATTTGACTATGAGCACCGTTCGACGATGATGTGTTTTCAAGGACTAAACTTTATCAGTTCTTGTGTGGATAAATTCTGTAAACTTTGTAATACACCTGCAAAACCTTATTCTTTTGTTTAAGGGGAGGCCAATGTTTTAGCTTCAGCATGTAGTTGCTAGAGCAGAATTCGTCGTAGAAATTCCATAAGAAATGGGTTTCCATTTTTGAGGAAATAAATAATACTAGCAATACGATGATGTACTGTTCGTGCAAACCCAAGTTTACATTCTTCTTCATCTTCTCCTAACATATCATCGAAGATGACAGGATGCGTCAGGCACGATCCTATCGTCTTATCGAGGAATGACGTCTTTTAACGAAATGTATTCTACCTGACATTCTTGGAGTAATGTGTAAGCAGTCTGTCATTCTTTGCGATACCACAAGATGCGTCGTGGTGGACGATAGAACAATTGTGATTTGTATTCGATTAAACATTCAATATATTTGGTTTTGTCTCAAGCACTCGGTCAAGCAATCAAATCGTTAAAGGGGAGGCGAAGATAAAACGCCTCTCAGTTTGGACTATCTAACGTTTAGTGTATCATTTTGAGGAAAGAGCAGGATGTAGCTATGAAAATGGTGCTTAGAATTATGAGATTGCCATCAACGACAAAAACATTTTATACACTGTATACACGTTTATTGTTTTTCTCTATTCATGAAAAATGTAACAACATGAACTAAAAGGTATTTACATTTCAGTGTACAACAATTAAAGCACGAACAAAAGCATTAGCAGGCAA
>JAECUM010054756.1:0-5000 GCA_016617855.1 Megalonaias nervosa
GACCGAGAGTTTCTCTGATTGGGTTAGCTCATTTTGTTACTTTATCGCTGACGTTTTATTTTCATTTTTTTATGCGTGTATATTTTCATACCCGGACACTCACTGTTGGTCGTTCACCCTCTCTGCTGCTTTGTTTTTTATCCAAAGATTTTATCAAGACCTATACGATACCTCGACCTAGGATCGTCTAAATTTATTGTGATAAATCCGTGTGGGGTAGCTTGCGCTTTTGAGAAGAAATTTTTAAACTTAATCATATCCCTATCTCCTGAACACCACGTTTGATGACAATTTCGCAGAGAATGTGTATCGACTCCATTAAACACAACTAAAATATTGCAGTTGTCTCTGATCACTTTAGGTATTTGTGTATATCGCTGAGTAACATATATAATATCAGTATTTTTGTGTCTGCCTCGAGAAAATATCCGAGCTGGATTTGATTGTTTGTCCAGCATCACATCATCATATACTACGAGATTATTAATAAATCCATCGAGGTCATATACAAATGGGCCTTCATCAATATTGGTAATAAAATCGATAATATCATTACCGTCCTCGTCCAACAATTTTGCGTTTTCATTAAAATCTTTAAGTACTTCATAACATCGTTGATCATCTACAGATGGTGCCACCAAGTACAACCTATCCCACTTGAGCCATCTCATTATCAGATTAAGTAATAATTGCGTCTTACCAGACCTAGATGGACCTATGAGAGAATTTGGTAGCTTTGGATGATGCTCGACTAGCTTCTGCTTTCGTGTCGCTGAGAAATCAATGACATCCATGTTGTACAAATGTAATAAATAGTATGAATTTATATTGTGTTCGATGCAGAACATCCACCCCCACGAGTGGATTAACAACAATAATAAAAAATAAAAAAAATAGCAAGCGTGCACTTACAGGCAAGTGTGTGAAATGTTGTACAAGCAAATACAGATTTATTTCGTCTCGTACGAAGACAGGTGGTGTTATCGCTGCTTCACTGGGAAAATTACCAGCGACTCTATGGGCTAAATATCCTGGTGAAAAAACATCTTCCTGGATATAATTATTGTGGTCCTGGAACCCGACTTGATATCCTACTTGACGAACTAGATCAGCCAAGGCCTAGCGAGTATCCAATCAATGCGATTGATCAAGCGTGTCACGTTCATGATGTTGCGTATAAAAATAAAGATTTACAACAGCGTCACATCGCTGACGTGAAGTTGATTTACGCACTGAATTCCATAAAGAACAAATCTCTCAGAGAAAAACTTGCTAGCTTCCTAGTAAAATCTGCAATGAAAGGTAAACTAGTCTTAGGGGCTGGTAATTAATCAACTGATTATTAAAATAATGGAATCGATTTCTTATAGCCCAAGAGGATATTGGAGGGGTAGAGCAGCAATTAGTAAACTTGATGATGCAGCAAATGTTTCACGTTCTGCTGCTGCAAATTATTTAGCACGACAGGCAATATGGCATATTTATCTACCACCACCTAAAAAAGTTCAATACGCAGATTTTGATGTCAGTACTCCCAATGAAGTTCATCAAGCAGATATTTTGTTTTTACCACACGACACCGTTAAAACTGATAGATGTCAATCACGCACATATAAATACGCGTTAACTGTCGTTGACGTTGCAAGTAGGTATAAAGAAGCAGAGCCGCTATCAACTAAAACAGCAGCTGAAGTTGCATCTGCTTTCAAACGAATTTATCAACGTGGTGGTCTACGATGGTTACAGCTATTACAGGTTGATTCTGGCAAAGAATTTCTTGGTGCAGTATCATCTTTGATGAAAAAACATAATGTCAAAATCAGACGAGGACACACTGAAATTCATCGTGATCAGGCAATCGTTGAGCGATTTAATCGAACACTTGCTGAGCGGTTATTTGGATATCAATATGCGAGGGAAATATCCACTGACTTTTAAGTCCGGGGAGAGATCTCGTGAATGGGTTGCAAAGTTACCAAGCGTGATAGCTGCGTTAAATAATGAAATTACTCGTGCAACTTCTATTAAACCTACCAATGCGATCACAAGAAAACATATACCAATACAACGTCGTGAATCTTTCTTTAAAAAAAAAACAGTATTGGGTAATGTGACCGTAAGATATTTATATGAGCTCGGTGAACTTGAAGGGGGTAAAAAAAGAGCAACTGATCCTATCTGGAGTGTGACCACACATAAAATTTTCAGCATGGTAAGATCCACGGATAGACCTGCAATATACAGACTAGATTCAACTGATCCTCAACGTGGATTTGTACGCGAACAATTACAGATAATTCCTGAAGACACAGTTATCACCACCTTCACTTCTGTAAACTGGCACCCCTACGTCTATTACATTCAAGAAAGGTAAGCATCACATTTTCTCGTGTGTGACCAAGACTACTATTAATTCTATCCACGGTAAACTGTCTTGGATTATTATTCGAATACTGCCACAACATATTACAGTTACAGCTCGCACAATGATTATTCTGTCGTTGTTTCAGTGTCAGAATAAATTCAGCATTGATATCAAAGTCTCGTTTATTTTTTTATGTTTGTTTTGTCACATTGGTTATAACCAAATAAATTTTTCTTGATAACTTCGTTCTTGACATCGTCAACGACAACATTATCATTGTCTATGATAACCCTCCGCAGTTGAGATATTCTTCTGACTCGAGACACTGCAAGATAAACTAAATTTGACTATTCGATCCGATCATCAATAATCCAAATATTTGTATCGGAAATAGTTAACCCCTGTGACGAGTGAAAATTATAGCTTATCCCAGTGTCCATGGAGTTTTGTTTATCGTTAACTCGCTCTCAACAGCACTGATAGGAACTAAAAACAATATCATTTAATACAAGATTTTGTTTTTCACTAATTCCAGGAATCTCATCTTCAATATTCTGTTGTCCAGTATCTGCTGGGCGATAGCATAATGGTACAGGTAGATTTGAAAATTTTTCTTTATGTAACAAAAATAATTGTTGTTGAAGTGTATCACGAACTATCTTTCGACTTGCAACTATCAAATCAGCAGGTCTCCACAAATTCCAAATATCACTCATCGTAGTTTCTGAAATTACTTCACGCATTATCTCACACTGAATCTTGTCTGGCTGCAGTCTGATTAACCTTTTAAACTCTTTCAGCGGTTCATCAATAGCTCTATGATCATCAGTTATTTCTTCGTAATAATTTACAAATGTTTTTAACCATTCGTGTGGAGACTGTCCAACAAAAGGTGGCGGTTGACCATGATCGCCACACATTATTACAGCAGTATTCTTTGTCAATAACCAATCAAGAAATATTCTTAATGCATCTAGCGACACCGTGCATATTTCATTCCAGATAATAATTTCTCACCCATTCGTTCAGGAGTCCATGCGTCTCCGCATCATCTGAAGAAACTATGATTAGTTTGAGATTTTACTAGTCGTTGGTTTATTTTTCTGGCGAGTGTATGTGTTGGTGTCAAGACAACCATATCTGAACAATTAAATAATTCAATCACACGCGTTGTTTTATCAGAATCACCACATCCATTGAGGTAAACAGTCTTATGTCTGGCCACAGGATCATATACCGATGGTGCAGATGACAATTCTGATATTTGATTATTTTTGTAATAAATATTCTTAATTTCAACGTCGGCAGATTCAGAATAACTAAATATGTTTTCGTGTTTTATTCTCCATTCGCCCCATGATGCATCAGCGCCGATATGTAATTGTTCTAGCAATTCTGCATGTTCTTTATTTATATAAAATGAATCTGTGGCGACTCTAACCGCAGAGGAAATCTGTTTATCACTGATAATAAATTTATCGAAACATACGCGAGCATCGAAGATCTTAAATGAGTAAACTGCGGTGACTCACCATCAGTATAGCTCACAACTGTACCTAATTTAGTTCCATCCGACAACCAAGCATCATTTCAGTTTGTAAATGTGTTTTTCTCCGCTGTATCAGCAATTATAAAATCTAGTTCAGCATCGTCCATGATTAATCTTGTACAATGTCGTTTATGATCTTATGATCCTCCTTGAGTAAATTTACCAATTATTTTCCTAACAAGCTCTTTTGCAACTTTATTGTCATAATCAGTCATATCAGGGTTTTCATCATCAGAATATCTCTTCTGCTGTGGCAACCAAATTTGTATATGTGAATGATATGATATAATTGCTTCATTTACTTTCAACGATATCAATATTTTATTATCAAGCATGTATCGTAAAAGTACTATTAGAGCCCAATGTTTTTCTGAGAAATGTCTTCCAAACCATGCATAAGTAATCGGATGGAGATTTTGTGCAAACTCGAATGACTCTATACAAACAAATCCAGTCAGATCAAAATCTGGCAGGGGTCCATTTACCGCAACTCTGGTCATCTCGTGTGTTGGATGACCAAATCTCTTAAAGTATTCAGAACACTCTCCGTAGCCAAGAAAACTTCCAGGATAACATGCTACCATATCAACTGAGATAACGTCGCTATAATCATATTTAGTATTCCATAATCCGCCGTGTCCGTATTCAATACAACTACGTTGAATATCAAGAAGAAATTCTAATCGTGTAGGTCTCCATAAATTTTTCTCCTGAGCAGAGTGAGCAGCAACTGATGAAACGGTAAAACAGTTATTCAGTAATTGTTCGATAACATCATTATCATTCGTGTATTTCAACGCAAGATTTTTCATTTCGTCGTGGTGATTCTGCAAGATAAATTTCTCCGCAAGGCAATACAAACTGATCATAGTTCATGGATTCTGAACTTTGAAACAGCCAAACAGATACAGGGTCACTCTTACTGATATTTCTGATAAAATCAAATATATGATCATTATAAAATCTAATTGTTCTGTCTCGTGGAAATATTGTTACGGCCGATGTCCATGCGTGTGAGTTATGATCAATAATCGTTATCGGAGCTCCCCTTAATTCACATTTCCATTTGTATAAAAATCTCTCCAG
>JAECUM010054756.1:10000-15262 GCA_016617855.1 Megalonaias nervosa
GGGAGTTCCATTGGGTTTATTTTTATTTGCAAATACCAGTGAATTATTTGCTTGTAACCCACCGAATGATTTTGATCTGATATTTGGCCAACTATAATGAACTCGTAATTGTGCTAGCGCTATTTTGTTGGCTGGAATTGCAGTTGGAAAAACATTAAATTCAGGATTAGTTGAACTCACTGATATCATTGTGATTCTCATTGGAGCTGTATTAGCGACGATTTGTTGTAATAGTTCGTTCTACGACATAATAATCACTGTTATTATTTTAAATCAGGAATTTGATCTTCTATTTTTCGTCAAATACTTCATTGTAAGTATTTATTATCGTTTTGAACTCCTCATCGGATATCTTACCATCACTGAGATACGACGAGAGATACGATGATAGTTTAGATTAAGCTGTTCTTGCTGTATGTAATTTTATTATATACTTGTGTAATTTTGTGTTTGTGCATGTAGGTATCTTCTTCGCGATAATACTGCGAATACCAGTAATTGTCGTTGCGGCTGAACAACGATTGTTACAACTGCAGGCGCGGTTATTGTTATTGTTGATAGCAATACTCCGGTTCCAGCGATGATAGCAGAAACTGAATAAACAATTATATCAATGACAACCACGCGTCTGCGATATTTTTTTACTTTTATGGTATAGTCGTCAACGATATTTTTTAGTTTAGTTTGCCATGTGCATACTTGATTGTGTCTGTAACGGAGATGGTCGATTGGATTTTGATTCATTATTCTTTTATTAAGTAATCAATTGAGGTGTTTCAGCGACAAATTCCAGACACCACCAATAAGACGCCCCGGTTAATTTTTTATCAGAGGGTTTCAATATAAATATTTCTTCGGCATCTTTAGTTAACACAATAGACACAGTTCCAGAAAAATCATCGGTTGAATGAAGCCATGGATACGTGGTAAATATCCTAAATTTTCTAGAGCTGAGCACAGACAGCCTATACACACCAGTGACTTCCGCGGTGTGTCTGATAGTGTTATTTTTCTGTGACCATGTTGATGATCCTGATGATACTGTGTATACCACTTTGATGATCTGCTTGTGAGGAATTTTAATCAAATTAGTTTTTTCAACGATATCAGGAATTCTACTGAAAATATCGTTGAGTCTTGTGTTAATCGTTGAGTCTTGTGTTAATGTGAGACAGTTTAATATCAACAACTGCTGGATTCCCAAAACAATTCATTAATGGCTCCGTTGATGTTTCTACTAAAATTCAGAAACGTTTGTACATGATTAGAAAAGTCAGTTTTGAGTGTGATCGTCGCATCATTGATTGCAATTAACCAGTTCATCACTGGAAGGACTTTATCATTGACATATTTTTTGTTGCAGCGTCAAAATCTGATTCTGTTGTTTTGAGATTATTAATACCATTATTATTCATGTTGAGAAATGTACGCATGATACCACCGTTGACTAACACAAACTTAGATTCTTGATCATCGACGTAATTTTTTGTTGCAGCGTCTGTGGGTATGACTGGGTCGCCTACTTCGATAATTTTGTTTTGTTTCATGACAATATGCCAGTTAAAATATCGCCGGTTTTCTTAGCATAATAGTTGATTGAATTTCCAGAATCTTCCATTCTACCGTATTCATCAAATACAACAATATTGTCTTTGAGCGCTTTTTTAATTCGTACAAGGATGTCTGTTAACTGAATGTTACTCGATTTTAATCGTCCTTGTTTATCCTGAAAAATAACGACTTCATTGTTATCTACACTTGCAAGATTTTAAAGATCATCAATTTCATTTCTGAGCTGATCAAGAGTTGCATACTTGGATAAATCACCTTGCTGGGTTTTAGTCTTAGCTAATCTTCCGTAAATATCTACCATTATATTTACTAATGCCTGTTTAAAACGTTGGACGACGATGTATACTCGTGCACTTTATGAGATGGTGTTGCTGATGATGATACAGCGTCGAGCACAGCGAGTACTTCACGGCCACATATTGGCGGATTTTTTGTGTTGGTAATGTTGAATACCAGATTGGAATATTTTGCATATTGCTCACATATTTTAAAAATTCTTTTGGTGGTGCCAAACCGTACGAGTCAAAATAAACAATTCCACGTGGATCAATCGCGTATGCAACCCAATGTGTACCAGGGCCAGAGGTTTAATCGAGATTAATTATACCAGTTTCAAAATTGTTTGGTTTGTGCGGTAATTGATCGTGCATAAAAACACCTCTGAAGCTTTTGATATTTAATCGCTCAGCGGCATCGAGTAAATCAAAATTTGACGTAGGAAGAATTAAATCGTTCCAGGAATTTTTAATCCATTTCCGTACCACGAATAAGGAGTTCCTGGCAGTCTTAGACCCTTTCCTTTTGTTTTTAGACCATTTTATTCCTTGTCCTGTTGCTTTCTTTAATGTCATTCCAGCAGCAGTTCCAACAGCACCTAACGCATCAGCTTCTGCAACAGCTGGGGCGGCAGCGGCAATCAACGCTGGTATAGCTGCGAGAAGTGGAAATATACCACCCATCTTTGCGAAGTCTTCAACGGCACCCGCAGAAAGATTAAGTCGTATGCCGGTCTTTGATCGTTTGGCTTCATTGAAGTGATTGAGTTGACGTTCTGTCAGTGATAGTTTATTTGAACCACCTGAAATTTGTTCTTTTTTAACGATATTTTTACTCTACAGTTTTTTTTTTTATACTGATTGTAGTTTTTTAATCTGACCAGGAGTCAGACTGACACCAACATGATGATATGACATTTATAATATCATGAGTGATCTAATTACATGTTTTCTACTGGGGCATCAATGACTCTCATTCGTCCACCAACACCTTCAAGTAGCATTGTCTTATCGCTGAGTATAACAGCTGTTGATCTATAATTAGCAATAGCTCCTCTTATCACACGAGCTCGAAAATGTATATCAACGACAGATTGCCTAAATAAATCCAAATGTTCAAGCGAGAAGTAATAGATCGGATACAAAGTTATAAAACCTAGCTGTGATATTTGTAAACCAGAATCAACATTTTGATCACGTCCCATAAATGACATTGAACGATGATATGCACGTGCTACATGATTTTGATCAAAATTTAATAATATATCCTCAGCTGGTTCTTGATGTCCGTTTATCCTCAGTGACACCTCAGAAACACCGAGTATGTCAAATATCATTCTACTATGTGTTTGTGAATTTACTCGTGCAGCATCTTGGAAAGCAACAAATATATGTCGCAGTGCAAGACACCTTGCTGTGATGCTATTTGCCATGTTAATAAAGCATTGATTGTGCTTTGAACACTATCTGTGGTCATCGTCAGCCATGAGAACATTGATTTACCACCTTGACTCATAAAAGAGAGCAAACGTTCTTCTTCAGGTATTGCTGGAGTAATTACTGGCATCCACAACGAAAGTTTTGTCAGAATTACTTTACCAGCATCAACAACAGCAGCAGGTCGCCATATTGCATCATCGTCTGTAGCCTTTCGTACGAGTACAACTGTATGTTTGGCTCCGAAAATAACCTTTCTGACATTTCTACAAAATCCAATAATATGTGACAGTGGAATCACACATGAAAATCTTCTACTTCCATCTTTCAGCATTGATCGACGTGCTGCAGATCCCAAGTTGAATTCTGGAAAAGCACCATGAACCACCGGCCACACATCAGCGTCAGCGTTGTCGGCGTTGTTTCTTGGTCGTCTTATATTATACTGTATGCTGCTAGGGTGGTTAGAAGTGTCCTTGGTAAACATCATTGACGGACCAGCTGATCTTGAACAATCGTCGCTGTACCTTGTGCTTTATTATTTTACTAACATTTGCAGGCATCACTTCAGTGCTGGGTAATTTTACTGGCTGAGGTTTTTGTCGTATTAATCATGCTAGTCTGTCTTTGATTGCTGAGAATGCTTTGCTTGCAACATCACCAACAGCACCAATACCTTTTTCACGAACAACGTCAATAGCTTTCATTCCCGGTTGCTTTGCAATCGGTATTGCTTTTGGGGCTATCCTTCTAAATAGACCCTGAACAATATCACCGAGTTCATCACCGTAGATTGCTTTATAGCTTGGTAATCGCGAATTTATCACTCTGACCATGGTCGGTCCACGTTGAACATTGTGTATAATCATCTTATTTTATTGTCACTGATCTAATTGCTTCCTTTAATCACTGAAATAATCATCGGCGATTTCATTAATGAGGGACCGATACACATTAATATCCATGATACCGCCTGTAAATAATCGTTGACAAATAGCATCTGCTTCATTGATGATTTCTGAAGAATTATTACCAGCTCGTTTTCCTCCAGTGAGGATTTCTAGTCTGTCCACGTCAGCAAGGACGTTGCTGGGAAATGGAGTAATAAAACCACTTCCAGTTGTTTCTTTTGGGTTTTTTCTTACTTGTTTGACATATTTCTCTCCTTTGTCTAATTTCTTCAAATTCCAAATCTTCTTTTTGTTTAGATCGCAACTCTCTTTCTTCTTCTCTTTGTATCCTTTCGTGCATTGTTTCTCCAAGACGATTATTTACTGTCGTGACAAAAAATTCCAAATCATCATTAATTTCCTTTCCTCTGATTGCCGGAACACCAGTGTGAATGCGATATATATCCTTAACCCAATCGGGAGATCTCATAGTTTTAATATACTCGGGTTTTACATACTTATCTTTATTAAGAGATCCAAACGTGGCAATGTAAATTACTTGATCTCGATCCATGATAGCGGTAATGCCTTCAGGTGTGAATTTATCTACTGTCTTAATTCTGATTCTTAGCTAAGGAGGTTGCTCGGGTGGTGCTTGAGGAGGTTGTACGGGTGGCGGAGGAGGTTGAATACGGCCAGCAATATCAACAGGTAATGTTTCAAGAGCTTTTTGTGTTGCCTCAGTTGCTGTAAGAATTTTCTTTGTTGGTTCGACAATTGGTTTAAATAATTGTTCTGCACCTTCTACAAATTCCACCTGAGACTCCTGACGCGCTTGTAGTCGCTGCTTGACAGAATCACGGACGGGTAGATATTTTGTAATTGCCTCAAGTCACTGTCGAGCTAGTTCAGCTGTGTGAGATTCCATTATTGATATGATAATGATTTAATTACAGCAGCAGAGAGGGTGAACGACCAACAGTGAGTGTCCGGGTACTGAAATACACACGCATAAAAAAAAAAAAATGAAAATAAAACGTCAGCGATAAAGTAAAAAGATGAGCTAACCCAATTAGAGAAATTTTCGG
>JAECUM010054757.1:0-31126 GCA_016617855.1 Megalonaias nervosa
ATGGCATATTTATAACTTCTGTTTTATCCCCCTGACTCTCCGGCATATTTAAAATGTCCGGCCTCTCAAGACTATGCAATAATTTTATTCCATCATTTGAAGGAAAACTAATGTAAAAGATTTATGTACGCAAACAAGTAACATGGTAAACTCTGCTAAAATCCATTCTAAATCTTGTTCAAAGTAATATGGCGCTTTGAACATGACCCGGTAGGTAAGCAGAACTCTAAGAGCGTACTTAACAGTTTGCATTTATATTCTTAGCTGACAGACGTCTTCTCAGCTATCGATGCTTTAGGATTCTAGTGAAGACTGGTATCAAAGCTATGTGATACTCAGTGAGAGGTCCAGATTATTTGAACACGATCCATTTGGTAGGCTGTAAATTAAAAGTATCATTAACATTTTACGATTTCATTTTTAGCTGATAGACGTCTCCAAAGCAATCGACACTTCACGATTCAAGTATTCTTTTCAGAACGTTTATGTTACGTACTAGTGATGTTTACTTGTCCTAAAACAACTATGTTCTTAGTGGTTTATTACTCTTACAAGATTCAGTTGAAAATAATCTTGTGTTAGGATATACTAAAGGTTTAGTTAATATATGTAGCTGTACAACTTCTCAAGGAGAAGTTACTATTAAGCGAAGTTAAAGATCAGGGTTTGATTCTAAAATGTCAATCGGAAATTTGAAGAAGAAAATGAAACGTTCATTTTTCTTCACAATATAATTATTTTGCTATGAATATTTCCATTGTTTATATATCTATCTGCATGTTTGGTACTCTGTAAATTTGATCCATATATGGCTTTATGTGTTTTTATTTTATATTCGATTTGACGCATGTAATAATTACTGTAAGATTCACAAACCTTGATTGTAGGAAATGCACCATAATTAATATATACTGTATCGGGTCACTACTATCACCAGGACAGGGACTAGATGGCGGTTATAAGACAGTGGTAGGCTTAACAACGAATCTAATCCAGACAGGTACAATCATTCACGTCATGAGGCAAGATATGTATATATATATATATATATATATATATATATATATATGAACCTAGTTGATGCGGACTCCGTTTATTCTGAAACCGTGCTATCCGGACATAGTTCAACGGGAACGGAATTCCTAAACGTTAATTTGCTCCATCAGTCCAGAAATAAGCCTTTCGGATCAGGAAATCAATGTAGCGCACCAAAGTGTAAAATTAATACAAAATTTGCCTTAATAATTCGGAAATAATTTGTTCAAACATAAGAAAATTCGAAGAATCATATATGAAAATACAGTCAGTCAGATAAAACGATTCAGCTACGCAGATCTTGAGGCGTGTCAATATTCCAATCTCTGATTGGTCAAATTCTAGTTGCTTGTTAAAGTTATAAATTGATCACGTGATTATGAGAGCGGAAAAAGCTTAAATCAGTTTGACCGTATTATAGCAAGCGATTGTACAATGTCCGTTTTTGCTGGTCGCCTAGGTGGGTGTTAGTAATTAAATCAACGTACTGAGATTCAATCGTCCACACTTTTGACATAACAACTGACTAATTACTTAAGTGTTTAATTAAGTATCTGGTTGTTTAATAATTTTATGTAACAATCAGTTTGTTCGTAGATGTAAACATAAAGTTGATTTGCCTTAAGGTTTGGACAAAATAGGGCTTCAATTCATAGTAAAATGCAACTTCGTTTATCGTTTCAATACTAGCTACAGTTGTGAAATACAACTTATAACAATGACTGCATTTTATTAGTTTACCATGACAATTCAACTGGGAGATATCAGTTTGTATCAGTTGCATTTTTTACATTGCTCTGGCGACATCATATTGCAGGAGTAGACACGTAGGAATACCGGCCAGCATAAAAATGATTTTGACAGCACAAGGAAGATCACGAAAAAGCTACCATTCAAGATGTCCGCCGACATATTATATCTGACTACTCGTTAAGAATTGTCAATTCGACAATTGCCTACATCATAAAAAAAAACAGAAACATATGGCTGATATGTTTGATGTGTTAATTTTTTAAACTTATATTTATGCATTAGAACATGATATTTTAAAGTGACATAAACACGAACCAATAGATGTAGTCGTTATTTTATTACAACCATTATTGAGCATACAGTACATGTATAACTAGCAATTACACGCACATGTATAGTACACCTAAATGTATACGGTGTGATGACATTGTGAAATAAAAATGTGCATGATTCATTGATCCCGAAAACTCATGAATCCGGACATATTCTCTGAAAACGATTGTACCAGACTAAAGAGGTCCAAAAGAACTTACGGTAATGCGAATTAAATTCGAGGTTACAATAAGCATTTTCTAAAAGTAAACTATTACTAATGGAAAATAACGTTCTAGAAGCTTAATGTTTACAAAATAAAATGTTAGTAATTCTCAGAAAGTCAGTTAATAAAATTATGATAAATAACCTGGAATATATAGGGTATGCCAGGTAAAGTGTAAGGGAATTCAAATAACCTAGACTCCGACCCAAACAAATATGTTCACTTCTATTAATAATGATCCTTATATTAAAACCATACACACAGAGGATATTTTAGCTATGAATTAGTTGTTCAGAGGAAAGCAATCAAAAATTCAGGTCAAGTAGAAAATAAGCTTGAATTGGACAAGGTCAGGTCCAACATTCAATGCTACTGTACAATAGCATATAATGAAATAAAAAAAAATAATTCAAAAGCTTGGTTAACAAACAATGGAAATTAAATATACTTATAACTTCCCTTAATAGTGAAAAGAAAGATTATGCAATAAAGCTTTCCTTTTACTATTAGTCAAATAGATATGTTAAAAAAATTATATAATATGAAATCTTATGAATGACACAAAGTAAACATGACACAATATAATATTACTATACACGTGAAAGTGCACCTGCTATTAGATAGTCTTTTTCCATGACATAGCTACTGTCAATATCATATTCCTGCAGCATCAAACTTCACCTTAATAATCTCCATTTTTTGTTTTTCATTTTCCCAATTAGAGTAAGGGGGTTGCGATCAGTAAACACAATAACCGCAGGAGGACCTGAACTAATATATACTTCAAAGTATCGAGATGCAAATATCAAAGCCGAGCATTCTTTCTCGTTTGTAGAATAATTTCTCTGGTGCGTATTTAATTTCTTAGAAAATAGCACACTGGATGATCTCTACTATTTTTGTCTTCTTGAATCAATACTGCACCGGCTACAACATGACTTGCATGAACGGACATTTTATATAATTGTGAAATTTTTAACTGTCCATCACTAGAAATGGTACTAAAATTATAATAGAGATTGTGATTAACATCAGGTACCAAAGGTTATTCCATTGGGAGTACCACTGTCCTAAACAAAGACTCAAACTAAATATGCTTATTGTTTTGATAGTGATCCTATAAACATTGTAAACGAATGAGTTGTCTCCAGAAAGCCATTTTCTTTTTCCTTTACTGTCATTATTGATTGTTATTGTTGTTTCGGCTGTATTGGATGTTGCTATTGATCCAAGGTGTTTTATTTGGTGCATTAAAATATTATTTAATGGAATCACTACCTAAATAAGCCCTGTTTTCCATATACCAAACGACATCGCTGATAATAGTTCATAAGCTGGTGATTAACTATAACCCGTTGGTAAAATATCAATTGTATTATCGTACATGATGACGTCCATCACTTTCTGTTAAAGTGGTTATAATTCTTTAAGAAATATTCAAAGTGTTTCGCTGTGTTGATTGATGCAGGCTTTTACAGCTTTATTCTTGACAAATAGACAGAATTAGTGAAATGATTGGGAGTTTTGCAATCTTTTCTTATTGATACAGAATAGTTTAATTGCATGAGAAGAAAATTATTTCATATATATCTCATTAACGATTCTGTCACTAAATTAACTTTTTCAACTTCTAAGTTGACAAAGCATTTGCTTCACAACATTACATAATTACAACTTACTTTCTATTTCGTGCATGCACTTCCTTTAATTTGAACATTTTAATACCTGAAAGTCGAAGTTGCCGGTAATGTCAATCAGCAGACTTAAAATTTTGACTGAAAATACTATGTTCTTTTAATAATCATCATCATCATCAGCGGCATCATCAGCATCATCATCATCAAATTAGATATCATCTGAAACTTCATCAGCGAAATTTCTTTATGAACAATATATCCTTTCAAATCATTATATTAAAATTGCTCATAATGTTTTCACTTGAATGCTGTTTGTTGATTATTTCGTTTCGGAAAATAATACTACTGATCGTCTTACAACTGGGGTATTTTTCTTGATTTGTGTGACTTTAATCAGACTTTCAGTACGAACTTCATACTCTGAGACATGATTTGCATATGTTTGAAAAGACTGGCAAAAACGAATTAAACGCACGTGAAATTCCTTTTATGAGGTTATTTTGTTTTAGAAACTTAAAACGAATCCTCTTGACCAATTTTGCTGTTATTTATGGTACATAACTTTTGCAACGAGTGTCAGTGGAATAAAAAGAGGTTTTCTAAATACAAAATTGTCACAGGCTTGAAGGTAAATTTGCTGTAATGATCGTATAAAATATATGCTAATCAGTGGTGGTTCGCTTGTACTTGTTGACATGTTGCTAGGGAAATGGATCTGTCACGTGGTATAACAAGTGGTCTAACAATGAAAATAACTAAAGGACATTCTTTTTAAAACACTTTCTTTCTGAGGCGTTTTGTACTATTCTGTGCAACGATAATAAAATGACCCCACTAGAACATATTGAATCGGCACAGTTATATAGTAAGTCGTATCTTTTCCGCCATTTTGTTTTACTTACTGGATTCCGCATTTCGGTAGTCCTTGCCTGGGGCTGGTGTTTTAAACGATGACCCAGGGTACGCTAATGTTGGTCTACATTCACCGATTGCAACACAAAAGAAGTGAGTAAAATTATATTTCTCGCCATGGAAAAGCTTTATTGTTTGGCCTCAGTGTCATAATTACAACTGAAAGGTGATAAATGGTAGACAAGTAACAGTGCACAGGTTCCAAGTGCAAAAACGTTAAAATCCATTTTGGAAAGTCGCGTGAAACTTAAAAGAATTGGAGACCAACAAGCTGTTCCATTTTAACTTGTTCAGAACATTTCTCCATTAAAAGTGTTCGAAATAAGGAGCATCCGTTACCCTCACTGTTCTACTATAGGATCACTAATGGAAAGTTTTGTTTGTGTCATGTTGTGTTGTTTTTTTCTCGCGAACTGATATATTGATGTCAGAATGACGAAAGTGCCCCCACCCCTTCGTTACACACACAAAGTCATATAAAAACACACTTGTAATTTATTCTATGGTACATACATTTGAATATTATTGTTTAGGATTAAACAATGCTGCTTTGCTATTTCTACGATATAAGTGTTTCCCACAGGACAAGTATTTACAAATCGAAATATGTACTTTGTAATTAAACTCAACCTACCCACCCACCCAAAGGGGAAAAAAAGCATAGAAAGGAAAGTAAATGCTTTCTAAGTAAATCGTTTGTTTGCTTCTTCAAATTTTAAAATGTTGACAGTCAAAATTGTTAGCTAATAAAATTTTCATTTCATCCAGACAGGTATTTCTTTTGATTTTCAATAGATTATCAGATTTTGATCAATTTTATTTTCAGTATATGTGTCATCCCATGATGCAGAACATGCAGCACGCATAGATACAAAAGAAAATACGTCAGAATCAGATATTGAACAAGACCTAGGTAAATTTATGGAACTTTCAGATAGTAACTCAGAAAGCTGAAATGCTAAGTGTATCCTGAGAGAGAGTTTATCTCTATTCGGACACTTCTGTCATGTTTCATGATGACTGTGGAAACGTACACGTAAGCAATCACTCAACGGTATGTAACAAGGAAATAATGTGCGAGACTGAGAACAGCTAAATGAATCACAAACTGAAACAACTGGGACTGAAAGTATTTCATGTGCATGCACACTGAGTGATGGATACGGACACAAGTATTATGCTCCCTATGCTTGTTTTGTAGGTTGCATTATACACTGAACTTGCAGAGAAAGCCAATTTCTACTTGCTTTTTTTTTTTTTGGTGGGGGGGTTGGTTTTGAACATATTGCATCAGAGCGAAAGGCATTCAAACCAGACCCTGGAGGCAGACCACTTAAACTTAGAGAAGTTGACGAAGGTTTGATGGTCCTCAAGAGACTGTGTTTATCTTTGCTGACTCGGGATTTAGCACGGAGGTTTAATGTATCATTATCCGCATGCAGCAAAATATGTAATGAGTAGTCAGAAAGCATGTATCAATATTTAAACTTCCTTGTTGCATGGTGGGATAGGGCGACATTTAAAAATAATATGCCAGAGTCTTTCAAAAGGGTTACACCCAAGCTGTAGGGTTATAATAGATTATTCATAGATTTGTACGGATACACAACAATCATTGCGTACACATAGGAGTAGAATGTATTCAGCCCACAAGTCTCATTTGACATGGAAGGTGTTGATAGGTATTAATTCAACTGCTACAGTCATCCATGTGTCAGATCTCCAGGCCTGCAGTGTTTCTGATCAAGAAATCACAGAATTAGGTTGACCGATAGCCACATGTGAACCTGGGCATATAATTATGGGAACCAAAGGCTCTTTCATTACTTATTTGGTAACTCCAATGGGCATTTATTTTTCCCCCAACGAAGAGAAACGGAGAGCTAAGAGACCAGTGGAAACAACAAGGCGAAATGCTAACCTTTGTATTCATGTTGAACGGGCAATTGAAGAGATAAATATTTTTTTTTAGGATTATTCAAGGCAAAAAGCCTATATTATTCTATCAACGTGTGTCAATTATAATGTTGTTATATGTGCGCTAGACAATTTACTTCATCCATTGATGTAGGAGGGTTAAATAATGGCAATCGAAAGGTGATTTGTAGAAATAACAATTTTACTTGCATTTTTTTGTTTGTTTGTTTGTTTGTTGTAGCTCTGCAACGAAAATATCCTCCTTTTGTAAGGTAATTCTATTAAATATTAGATTCCAGTGTTGACTTTTGTCACATTTACTTTGCTCTTTAATGTGGGCACTGGTGTATATTTTTTCCTCGCTACAATCTAACTATTTGCGTCCTTTTTTCGTTCACTATTTTAAAATCAAGAGAGAGAGAGAGAGAGAGAGAGAGAGAGAGAGAGAGAGAGAGATTATAGGAACTTCATGCGGGAAAATCACAATGTTCTGACTGGGTGTCATAATTACTACATATCTCAAATCGTCTGCCACAAATTCATGTGTTTAACTATTGTCCTCTAACACCCAGCAATCAGTGGATTTTAGCTGCAAATTCAGTCATCATTAAGATTCAAAACATTCATAATATTTTGAATTCTCCTGAAAAGGTCTATATTTTATTTCTATCAAAAGTTTTAATTTCCTAAATCTTGGGAATCCAAGTCCATTCCAGTAATAATAATAATATGAGCTGATGGTGCATATTTACATTCTATGGAGTTTCTTTTAAAATACTTTCTGCTCTCTTAACCGCTAATGTAAATATTATGATTGTCTGAATCTTATCAATGGAAAGATGATATAAAATCTCAATTTGAGGAGCATTTTTTTAAATTGTGAAACTTATAGATGGTGGATGTAATCAAACTTCAAGGCTAGTATACGTGTCCAATAATACCACAAGAATTTTATTGAATTAAAAAATACAAAGAAAAGAGAAATGAAACATGAAATGTTCAGATGAAATTGCTCTCCTCTGCAGATGACTTAATTTTTTGGTAGAACAACTATCCAAATCCACACCGTCTCAGGTAATTTTTACTTTATGATGTTCATTATCACACAACTTCAGTTCCCTTTTTGCCCTGTTAGAAAATAGCTCTGTTCGTACGGCACCGCAGAGAAAAGCATTTAGCTTGAGTAAGATTACGTTAATCCATATCCTTTTCGACTGCCTTTTGATATGGATGCATATCCCGATAACGATAGACATTTGAATTCAAGCAAACCATGATGTGGATTGCAGTGTAAACAGTATTCAAGACCTTCGGGACTTGCTCTTAAATGTGGGTAGTGTTCATTCACAAAATGCCCATTCGCATTTACTGCACGAGGTTTTAAATTTAATGAATACCGCGTCCTGCGATTCTTCAGTGATATAATCCTATACCTGGGTTTTATCCATTCACAAAACTTATTTTGCCTTTGAAGTGGGTGAAATCTTCCCGGTGAATTTCTAACATGTGATGTCTGTGAGACAATTCAGGATTCGCCATCCCTGAAACAAATTGCAGATTAATTAGGAATTTGTTTAGCTTTTATCAGAAAAAAAACAGTTCTTTCTGAAAATATAATAGTCGCACCTGAATCTATCTGCCTTAGCTTGTCACTGAACACTTAAAAGATGACTTAACGTTATTGCTCATTAAGTGGTATTGTAAGGCACACTCACTTTTAGAATTAATGCATCATACAATAATAATAATAATAATAATGATAACGATACTGCCACTATTACTAGTGATACTAATAATAATGTTGACGTTTACATTATCCATAAAATAATAATAATAATAATAATAATAATAATAATACCAATAACTATAACACAACAACAACAACTAATAATAATAATAATAATAATAATAATAATAATAATAACAATAATAATGTTGCAGCTTACATCATCCATAAATTCTCGAAAGGTGCTACAATAGACCCAAAAAATTTTTGTCATGATCATCATAGGTGTGATTCTTACAGTAACGTAAATTGTTTTTGATAAAACATACTGTGTGAATTATCGTCAATTCTTTGAAAATAAATATTAGGCAATGAGTGAATTGTATGAGAAAATCATTATGAACATCTATACTATTTGGGTATATTTGGATAAGTCATCTTACTGATAGGATACATGTACATACCATGCCACACAGATGCATTTTGCTGTATGAACTCTGCCAGCAACTTTCAACTAGAACACCCAAGTGTCATATGCAGACGTTTTCTTTCTATCCCTCGTCGCAATGGAAGGAAGTCATTCACATTTAACAAATGAATCTGAGCACGTCTCTGATATTTGATGGTGCATAATTGTTAGGCACTTCTTGGTAGAGCACCTTTGCTGTCAATTTTCATCCAGTGGAATGTTGGTTTTCATCAAAACTCCCATGTTTACCTAATAGTAAGTAGTTATAGAGCTCCTTATCTGTGAACGTTGGAAAGTGCAGCAATCTGATAACCATTATGTCTTTACTTCCTATGTCGCGGGCAGATTTTCTGCAAGTGGTGACACGATCTTTAAAAACGGGCGTGCTCTGATTCATCAGTTTGGTCTAATATGAGGGATTTTGCCCAACGATCTCTTTCGAATAATTCTGGTTTATTGCAGAATGTTGGCTGTTCGAATTTTCTCAATAAGTTCTGCAATTCGTTCTTTTTCATGTAATGCATTTGGTTTTCCGTTCTTTAGATAATAAACTTCTAATGTATATTACATGTAAAATCTAGTGAGCCGATCAGGTTACACAACTACAACTAAACCGCTTATCAAAATTCATTTACATGTGGTGAACTGTACACTGTGAGAGGGGTTTGAAATCACTTAGCACTTCGCCATGGTTCGTATAACTAAATGCAAAACACTTGGAAAGGTCGAATTTTATAGATATAACTTTCCAATTGCGCACGTCCAGGTGGGTGGAGCTTATGGTGTAGGGAACATTGTATTGAGAAATAAACAACAAAACTAACTGTGATTGGTACATTATGTAAAAGTTGTAGTTTCTAACAGGATTAAAAATAGTTGAGACCCTTGGCAACATGTGAGATTATAATTTATACCAGATCATATTTTGTATTTATCATTGCCTTTGAAAATGTGATACACATAATTGAAAATGCAGCATTTGTGACTGGATAACTTTTACCCATATTTAGTTGCAGCAGACTTATCTCTCTTACATAAAGAGGAGTGCCTGGTTCTGTCCTTGTCAAATTGACAATCTAACATTGTTCTCCATGACAGTTTGAGACACGCATGATGAGGTAGAATAGAAAGTATATTTTTTTCAAGAGAGCATTAGTTCTGAGGTACCGTGATACCTATATAGGGAACAACAGCCTCGCAGTGTATCCACAGAAAGACATACATATGGGCACTATTTATAAGCTGTTCTAGTTTGATTTAGTAACACAAATGGACACTGTACATTTTTGGTCAAATATTGTCAGTCTTGAAACGAACATGTGTATGAAATCTTCATAAAATTAATATATTATGGCTTTGTAGGGGTGCTTTTGATAAATAAATGGCAGACCGAGAATTTTATTCCCTGATGACTTTATGTCGGTGGAAATATCTCCAAGATTGGCATACATGAAACAAAATATATTTTGTAAACATAATGCAGATGATTTTGGAGAAATAGTGACTATTTTACCTTCAAACGATGAAAAATGTTGTATAAAACGCAATTATCGTGTTCATTTAAATCATGACATAAACCAGGAAAGAAAATATTCTAGGGCCCAAGGAAGGGCCTGGTTGAGTTGTCGTAGATCACTTTATATCATATAGGATAGTCTGCTATTAGTAATTGTAGGTAATTTATGTAAGATATTGTATTCCTTTTCACTTTTCGTTTACTTATCGTGCAATAATTGTCCCGTTTTGTACACATTCCTGCCTTGAAACTCGTGGTACAGTTTATTTAGATTAAGTTCTTTTGCATTCCATTGTGCAGAAGTAGCTGGAGTACCACCAGAGATAAGCAATTTCTTTAAGTGATCATTTCCCACTGACACTTGCATAAGCTCCGTTATAACCTACTATTGACTTTCAATGAATTCTATATATGTTTGTCCAGTTGTTCTTTTTGAATTTCCTCATGTAAGGTCAGACGTCTGAGTGATAACCATATTAGTCACATATTGCCCATTCCCTCCATTTAAGTCTACACTGTTCTTTGCATCCCGTAGCAATAATCCAAAATAGCATGGGATCATATGTGAATGCTTATGGAAGTCTTCACCCCTCATGTCTGCATTCAAGAGAACACAAACCATGTGATATAAAACAGCCTCATCATCTCAGAGAACAAAATTAAATCACTCTTTCTGTCTCATCTACATATAGAATCCCTAATTGTAAGTTCTCACTTTATAAATGATTTAGTGTCGGATAATTTAATTACATTCAAGATAATACATGTTTACATGAACGAATTTATATATCATGGATAATATAATAGAAGAAATAAAAATACCACACCTTATGTATATCATACAGTTATCTCCCTTACACCATTCGTGACATTTCGTTACATATAACGCATATATTGTATACTTGTGAAATTAAAGCGCAGATTTGTGAAATATTAAATTAACCATCAGTCATGATGCAAATGAAAGTACAAGTGATTTAATAATTTCTCACACTAAAGTTTAAAAGGTTTAAAATTTGATACTGCTGTATTTTTGTTTGGTTTGGGTATTTTTGTACCTAACCTAAGCCCATTATTCTTAATTCATGTTTGAGACAACTGTAAATTATATGCAGCTATATTATCTAAATTATTTAATCTTTTATTTCAGATGGGAATGCATACTGTTCACCTGAAATTTTGGTGGCTGTAGAGGAAGTTATAGTACAGGTTCCTTCCGACTGCCCTTATGGCATTATCTCCACATATTTGTCTAAGGTAAGGTCATCAAACTTTCTTTTCTTGTGTTTCTTTTCATGTTGCTTTTGTCCTTCTTGATTCCTTTATCGCCCTTTTAGATACACACTTTCCTCCTGTTTGTAGCTTCACTTGGCTCGCCATACTTATTGTTTATCTTTGGCATTTTTCTGTATTGTTCCCAAATGTCACCCCAAATCTAACATAACTACTTCAAAGTTGTAACCAACAATATATGGTGACAGACTGACTTATTACATGAATTTCTGTCACAAAACAAATGAGGTAGGCTTTCTATTTGTGTTACAAAGAGCATGGGTAGGCTGACCTTTGTGAGAGGACTGGAGGTTAGTGACTTCATTTAACTGCAGTCAGAGCACAGTGTTGAAAGCTTATTCTTTATAATACGATTAGGTCATGTCTAACTGTCTCCGATGTTAATTTCTGAGTTTACCAAAAAATATAACAATTTTAGATGAATTCTCTCTTTTGAACTTGGAGAGGTACATACTAATCAGACATTGACCTTTCACCTGGTTATTACATAATATGATATAATGTGATATGTTCCATATTACCTATGTGAAGTTCTGTAAGAGTTGATATGAATAAAACACAAGTGATAGTTAAAAAAATGATTTTATTCCAAAGCGTGGTGTGGTAGTAAAGCGCGAACATGAAAACATCAGTTGTAACTGTTCTCTGACATTTACATACAAATTAAAATAAGACATAGCTTGGTACCTCATACAATTGTTTATGACAAGCGACACTAAGTACACTTGTTGCTGTACAGTCCCGATCTATATCACTTTTTTATATGTGGACTCCTCGCCAGCTCGCAGCTATATAAACTGGTAACCATTGAGGAGCACCCCCCCCCCATGTGTCCGAAATGTTGTATTTTCAGAAAAAGTCAAAAGAATTTCACTTCAAAAATTTGTTTAAATATAATTTTTATTCGGGGTTGATTTTCCTAAAATATAGTACCAGTCAGTATTCCCGGGATTGTTCCCCAATTTTCTTATGTTTGTGATTAATGCGTCCCTGTCAGATACAAATGTATAAGGCAAGTTTCCTTCCGCCGCATCTCTTGTGACCTTGGGCCAGAAGGTCTCCCTACTGTCCCGTTGTGTGCTATATGCGTCATTATCGTGTAAGGACGGGAAATATATCAAATCCAAGTTCCCCATAGCTGTCTTTTAGCTTATTTACTTTGACTAAAAAAATGAAAGGGGAAGTAACTTCCATTTTACTCTTCCCTCATGTATCCCATAATTTTAGAGAATAGTTGAGTTTGCCTAACATTTAAGAGACATTTCTTTCTTGTGTGTTTATCATAAACAAAAATAAATAATGAAAATAAATCCTTATTCCTTGTGTATCTGGTGTTGTATGTGCAATTTTTTGTTTCATGTCTCTCCTACTTGTGCTATATTAATTCTATATTAATTAGTGCGTTTTCCCATTTTGTCGTGTGATTCTTAGATATTAGTTGTTATAATTAGCCATAACATTATAGAGGAGGTTACCATGGTATTTGTGAGATATATTCTATTTCAATTATATTATATATTTAGTTTTATATGTAAAATGAAAGAATATGATAATAAACTCGCAATACGATATTCTAAGAAGACAGTGAAATATAGATACTACCATCTCCATGACGTGTCTCGTTCTGTGTAGGTAAGAACCGTAATGTTCTGTGTGTAAATGCTAACTGGACAGAAGAAATTTTTATTTTGATTAAAATATCAACAGTACAATGTTGTTTTGGTGACCATAAAATAAAATGTATCAACATAATTTAACATACCTTGCCCGTTCAAGGGGAAAAAATGCATTAAAATTACTGTGTATCAATAACACTAAGTGTTATTTTGGTTGTTTTTTATTGTTTGAAAATAAAGTTCTAAGGAGGCACACGTAAACTCATTCAGTCAAAATAATGAATTTGCAAATCTTAGACAAAGGATAGCTTGGAAGAAAACAAAACAGCAAGAATGAAAACTGGTATGAGGGGTTATATCAGCAAATTCTTTTACATAACGAATGTTAGGTATCGTGAATGGCAGAATATCATCTAAAATTTCGCCTTGAATGAATCATGAAGTTGATGGCAAAGGAAACCTCCAGTGAGTCAGAGGTTATTACGAGGTTTTCCCGGGTTCGTCCTCCACCAGTTATACTGGCGGCCATGAATATTTCGTGTGCTAAAAAATGGCGTTAAAACCCACAACAACATTATTTAGCAGATTCCCGTATATACGATAATAATAATAATAATAATAATAATAATAATAATAATAATAATAATATCACTAATAATAATAATAATAATAATAATAATAATAATATCACTAATAACAATAATAATATCACTAATAATAATAATAATAATAATAATAATAGAGACTTATTTATAGAGAATGTAACTCAGTTAGTTACAGAACTAATCTACTCTGAGGCTTTCTAGCTGCTAGGTACAATATATACAGCATATACAACACGATGTGATAAATTTGGCTTGAGACTAAAGAATGTTTGTGATTTAGATTTTAATGTAGCTTTAACACTTTTTCAAGTCATGCAGCGAGGCGGCCCACTAAAGAATGAAGTGAATCTAAATATCATAGTTTCAAGCAATGAACATATGCACGAGCATTTGGGAATATATAAACATAAAATAAAATTTAAAATATCATCCTGTATTGAAAAATTCACTTAGAAAAGAAGTATCAGAGAAGCGGAGATATTAAATTACTTGAACTATTCAATTGTCTTAAGATTTAATTGTTTTGGGAAATCGATTATTTAAAGAAAAAATGCTTAGAGCCTGCCTTAAGAATGTTGTTCCATACCATTACCCAAAATTATATAACAATAGTCCAGACACGGTTGAATGTAACTTGTTTTAAAGGATGACCCTAATTAACCAAAGATAAGAATTTACATTTTTTGAAACATGCTAACAGACCAAGTTAGATTGCAACCTACAAATACACAAAGAATTTTGTCATGAGAGGTCCTATTAAGGTTCACATCGTTAAAAAGAACTTGGAGTTTGTCGTTGTCTAGACTTGCTTGTTTTGTTTTGTTGTGAATAGTAGGGCTCTTGCTTTTTACGTATTTATAATTATACTGTTTAGTCGTAACCAGTAGGACTTTTGGTTTTTCTGTATTTATAATCATACTCTTTTCCATGCACCATACTTTAAGTCTGTTAAGAGCATCTTGTGAATTATGTTCTAGTTCAGTTTGAGTTCCTTATGTTAAGAGCTACGTCGTTGAATAGCAGAGTTCCAAAGAAAACTAAACTTATGCCAAACCTTGGTTTAAATTATATATTACCATTAAAACATTACGCGGACTTGAATACCCGCCACATGAAAAAATACAAATAAAAGAACAAAAAAGATAAGAAAAACAATCGTGAATATGATGATCGAACTTTGCATCCTACTAGTGGGTCGAAAAATATAAATTTAGATTAATAAGTCCCTGGTTGTTTTGGATTTAGATTTCTTAATGGTTTCTATAAGACAATATTTCACTTTATATTTCTGATTGTCCTGGGAACTACTGTGGCGTAGTGATTAGCACAGATTCTGCTGTGGGAAGGCCTGTTCGACAGCTGCAATATGTCTCTGGGCAATGATTTTTCCTTTAATTGGCTTGGAATGAAATATTATATTATATGTCGATGTACCAGGAAGCATATACATCAGTCAAACCATCATCTCCTGCCTCATTTAATGTTTGTCAATGTCAATGCAATTGCTGGAAAATATGTCGATGATAAGAGAGAACTCAATTTAAAAACTATTCTTTCTTGATCTTAAAAAGGCTTGTACAGCTTGGGAAAAATAACGTCTAACTTGGTAGGAATTATCTCACTCTTTAAAATTAGAAGATGACTTTGTAATTAGAATACTAACAGTATTACAAATCAAGTCGAGATATCGGCCGGTTTTTTTCGAAATGTTATCAGGTCAGTTTGTAAACAGCTATAGAAATGAACAATTAAAGTGATTCGACGCAGGTCGCAATTCGCAAACGTCATGCACATAGACAATCCCCTTGATTTGTTTTCCCAAGCTCAAGTGTTCATAAAAAAACTTAAAACGATGTTTTAAAAACAAATTTTTGTTATGATAATAGAAGCAAATGTTGAAAAGGTTTATGACGTTTGCATCTTTGCTCCACTTCAGATAGTGCGAGACTCTGACGCTAGTCTGTCTGTGGCAAATAGTCTCATTAACTACCATTATTTTTTTACTAATCATCAATCAAACGGGCCATTCCTTTTCTAATTTTATACCAATAGGAGTCAGTAACAAATTAACTAACATGAAGAAACTTTGGAAGGGCCAAACGTTTTGTAGAATTTAGGGATTTTGGTTTAGAGAACAATTATCCTGTTTGTATAATCTATTGCCATGATCTAAGGATATCTTGTTAAAAGGTATAATTTTTTACGACTCAAAACTATGTCATAATGATCATAGAGAAAATCTGACCAATCCTGCATACCTTTTATATGGTCCAAAATATATACCTCTTTCCGTTTCATGCCAAAAAACTAATTCTAACAGTGTTTACATTACAATCTTTCTCAAGCAAATGTTTTTGTTGCAGTGTTTTCATAAAATGCGGTAAAGTACAGTAATCCGTAGAGCTGAGCACCTGTACATAAGGCAAGACGTACCACGGTAAACAACAATTTCATTTTATGGGGCAGGGAACTGAGATTTTGGTTTTTATTTCACGTTCTCACATACCTGAAACTATATCTTGCTCTGATTGATTGCACATTGACATCGTGTCATATCCATTACTTTATTACATCGTGTCATATCCATTACTTTACTACAGCGTGTCATGCCATTACTTTATTAGATATTAACATTATGCCAAGAAAAAAACTGCAGCGCAATTTCCCCGACAATAATTAATTTCCCAGTACTATTACGACTCCATGGTCTTAAAATAACTAAAAGAAAGAGTGAAAAGCAACAAGCTTTGTAAACGTTTCAAAAATTGTATTGTCCTAGACTACAAAGTGAAAATGTAAGAAAAAGGAAACGTACGGTATTGTGAATTAAATCCCAAATAATCCTAGAATTGCAGACACAAGTTCTAATAATTAAAGTTCTGAATAATGCTAATGTGTCAACAGTCCTTTGTTTAATCACATTAATACAATCCCAAAAATTAAACCCCTGCTTGAAATTTCAGTACAAATTCAATTCTCTATTTCCAAGAATGTTATTTTTGAAGAAGACATTCTATTTCCAGAGAAGAGTCACTTGAAATAAATAATTTAAAAAAAGAATTCCAGCTCAAATGAATTACTGGACACAATATAATACAATTGATTCTGCTAAGATCTTACAGCACTAATGAATAATTTTTCAAATAACAAGATTATTTAGTCTTCTACCTGACCTCAGGTCACGTTTAACTTTCTCTAAGAAAAATACCTAATGGAAAAAGATATCTAGAATCTTCTTAATGTTCAAAACATAAAATCTTATTTATAATTAGAAGTCTGTTACTAAAATTATAATATAAAGTGTATAATAAACAACAGGTAGACCCGGCAATTCTAAAGGAATTTCCAAAATTCAAGACTCAGATCGAGATAAAAATGTTTGCTACAAAACTAAAATAAATAATTCTGGTCAAGTAGAAAATGAACTTGATTTTGGGCAAGGTCAAATCCAACATACAATGTCACATTATCAAAAGCATATAATGAAATAAAAGAAAAATAAATAAAAAGAACCAAATGACAAACAACGTAAAATTTAATATACATAACAGTAGCTCATAGAAGAATTTGTCACGTGTATGTTAATTACGGTGCAAGATGTCTTCTAAACACTGTAACCAAAGTGTGAAGATTAAGTTTATGCTATAACTGGCATTCTGTAAAACATATTGTCATTAGAGGGCTTGTTGATGAACATAGTAAATATTGGAACGAAGCCTATACTTTATTTGCGTAATGTAGTATAAAAGGAATCTTTGAATTGGATGTCAACACCTGGTTACGATACCTATCAGAGAGGGCCAGTAGTACACTGACTCACAAACGAGAAAATAGTGGACTAGAGAAATGACGAAAATATCAAGCACAAAACAACTAGTCTCCCAATAATCTTAGGCTGGTTCTCGGTCTTACGAAGGAAAACATATTGTTATGTATATTTAATTTGCTTTGTTTGTTTGTTAGTTTTATTTTAATTTTTTTTATTTCATTACATGCTATTGTAATGTAATAATATATGTTGACCTGAACTGACTTTATTCTGTAAACATACATAGCTAAATTATTCTCTGTGTTTATGGGTTTAAAATCAATATTATTAGTAATAGAAGTACATATTCCTTTTTGGGTCTAGGTCTAGGTTTTTGAATTTTCGTTGTGTATGTTACATAGTCCAGGTTCTGGTTTTTAGTTTTGTAAATATTAGGATCATTCTAGAAGGTTATGTTCCATTAGGTAATAGTTTTGTTTTAGAAAATGCTAATTGTGACCTGAGGTCAAGTAGAGAACTATATAATCTTGTAACTAAAAGGAATGTTCAGTTGTGTTTTAAGATCTAGCAATTTCACATTGTAGTATATGTTGTGTCAAGTATTATATTTTTTGGGCTGGTTATTTTATTTCTTCAACTTATTGAATTCAAGTGATTATTTCCTCTGGAAATACAAAAGTGCTCTGGTAAAATTCATAGAGACATTCATTGCAGTTTATAGTGAATTCAAACCTGGAATTACATTACTGTGATTCAACTAAAGACTGTTGGCACATCAACACTCTACGAGCTACCACAGACATATTATCTTCAGTTTTGGATTTAATTTGACTTCTACTGAATTTTATTCAGGACTTTAAATTATTAATACCTGTCGGTAATTCTTGGAATATTTTGGAATTTAATTCGCAATACAGTAAGTTGTTTTTTCTCATTTTCACTTTGTATTCTAGGAAAGCTTGTTGCTTTTCACTCTTTTCTGTTACTTGTTTTAATACCATAGACTCGTATCCATATACTTTACAATTATCATACACTACCAAATAACTATAGAAATGACAAAAGACGTTTTGTCTTCCTTTATAATCCGAAATGTTTCCAAAAGTTGGCTTTGGCTCAGTATCTTTCATGCGATTCATTTTAGCCCCCATGATTACATATTCATACATCATACAGTACAAAAAGATGTTTTAGTGAGCAACAAAAAACGTCGTATCTATTGGAAGTGTTATACATGAAAGTTATCAATATTGCATTTTTGGAGTTGGGTCAAGTACAAGTATATATTATACAGTAATCACACAAGTTAATTTAAAGAGAACCCAAAAACCCGCATGGAGCAAGTTTTGAGACTTGATCTAGAGTCTTATGATAAAAAGTTCCTCTAATCTTTAAGGCTTTTATAGTAAACATTGCTAAATTAGTCATCAGAATTTTACTAGTATTAAACGTCCTAAATGTTTCTAAAGTTCGATTTTTATAAACAAAGGTGGGAAAATATTTTCTTCGTAATTTTCCATATAGCGTTATAAAATGTAATTCATTTTCGATATTAGCGTTACCAAACAAGCTTTCAAACACGCGGGGGGGGGGACTGCCTCTGATTTTTTTCTTGGGAGTGGCTCCTGAGACATTAGGATAATATTTTAAGAGGGAAAGAATGATTACACATCCAAGACAGCCGCAACCTCCAGGCTTCATAATAATTTGCTTTCTGGTTTGAGTATCGATTTTCGGATCTGTTAGTTGTGTCAAGGCCACTTTATGTTTGTCCAAAAGGTGTTTGGTTTAACGAGGGATGTGAATGATGCCTTGAAGTAATCGACGCTCTGTCATCATAAACCATCATAAAACTTCCTTGACACTGGCTTCTAACACATGGGCATGCACCTGTTGATCTTTACCGAGGCTGACACCATATAGGTCACTACTCAGTTGGGTTGGAAGACGAGATTAAAATGAAGTCATGTTCACGATTTATGAGACAGAAACGAAGTGTCAGAGGTTTTTATAGTTTCTTCATGTCGACGGGGACGGGCCCTCTTTCTTGTCTCGCGTCGAGAAACAGATAGGTACGAAGTTTCAAATACGCGTAAGGTGTTTCAGGCGCATCGTCGTGCGCATAAGTCAACCAAGGAGTTCCTAACACTTGCACTTGAGATTTATCCCTGGGACTTTTAAACTAAACCACGTAATGAGCGTTGAGACGGATGGTGCGAAGGGGCTTTAAATAAAATTTGGGTAATGGAAATGATTCTGGCATGGTGTCCTTTGCTGTAAAACAAAGTTTAATTTATTTTCTGTCTCCTCCTAACATGTCAACGAAGATGACCGGATGTATTTGACTCGCGTCAGACACAATCCCGTCGACTTAGTGAGGAATGCCTTCCAGAAAGACGATGGAATCACCTTCACGTTCTTGAAGAAGGTTGTAAGCCGATTGCCACTCTCTGTAACAGCACACAAATTGTTGGGGTGGACGATCGATCAAAATGAGTTTTGTGCTCGATCTAACGTTTGACAAATTAGATTTTGCTTGAATCATTCGGTCCAGCAATTAACGTTTTAAAGGGATGTCGACGATAAAGTGCCTCCCAACTTGAAAGTTCTAACCTTTCTTCAATGACGTTTAGAGTAGAGTAGGTAGAAGAAGATGTAGCCATTGCGAAGACGTTCTGAAAATATCATTGATACGACAAGAGATTTTATACATTCAGGATACGTTTATTCAGTTTTCAAAGTTGAAACTTGACATGGAATACAAAATTTGATAAGAGCCAAAGTGGTTAAGTACATTGCTAAAATACAAAGCAAAAGGATCAAAGCCCAATATGAACAAGTTAATGTATAACATGTTCGATTCGAGTGTACACTAGACTTTCTTGGGACACGCTGTAATATTCTTTTAGTTTCTACACTGTTGACAGTATCTACTTTTAACTGCTAGAATGGCCTTTCATTTGTATTCGTATCGATGTCAACGACGGTATTGTTGTCTTGAATTTGTTTTTCTTCTCTGTCAGCTTTTTATGTCACTGTGGCTAACATTGGATTAAATGTGACATTTTTCACTTTACGTTTTAAGGTCACTTTTTTTCTTGGATCAATTACAAATGTCCTTGGCATAGTGATCCCCTTCTTGTGTCCGTGCATCGAAGCCAATCCTTTTCCAGTAATGTACATCTTTCCAGTTGTGATGTATGTCACCAGATCCATACTCATCTTCGTTAGCATCCAATGTCATAAAGTTTCACGAATATTTATTCATGCAGAGGAGTGAAGTATCGATGTGAAATATAACGTTGAAAAGGTCATGATGTCTTCGCAAGAACTGTTAGTAAATACAAATTTGAAAAGGTCAATATGCTTTTGCAGGAACTATTCGCAAATAGTCCGCAAGGAGAGTGCTGTTACTAAAAGGCACACCACGCAACGTCCAGAATTCAAAGGAAACATTTCTTTCCAAGGAATCGGTTGCAACGCTAATGATAAAGACAGTGGCATGGTGGTGAGTTTGTATAACCGCATTTATATTGATGATAGAAATATTGTCCTCCAAGAAGTTTTATTTTATGACACTGGATATAGCAATAGTTTAAGAATGGATATACGATTCTGAATCTCAATTTCAATTTTATCTTCACAATTCTTTGTAAGCGCGTTCTCTCAGCTCAGAGGCAAACTACGAAAGTTCTCTTCTTGAGTATCCATGAAGATATTACTTGGATCCCTACAAAGGAAGGTAGTGACAGCGCAGAGACCATCGAACATGCTATAAGTAAGTCGAGTATTTCTGTTCCCACTCGTGAAGTGACATACCACAACTGAAGCTCTTAACTTTATCTCCGTCTCCCAAGTAGATAAATCCAGCTCTGGCTAATTCTTTGTGTGTAGGTCCACTCAGATAATTAGGCCACTTTCCCTTGAATGTCTGGAATCGACTTTCAACGTCGCAGTACGCAGACAAAGCCACAGGCAACGTGCATTATTCTTTGACGAGAGCATGAGGCTCAGGCATTCCGAGTTGTTTGCACAGGCATGGATGAGATCCGTAGTGTGTTAGACGCACAGTATCATGTTGACTATCAAAGCCAGTAAAGAGACAAGGAGAACAATAATGAGTGGCAATGCTTTCACTAGTACATCAATAAGGTACACGCACAGCATCACTTTTTATGGTAGTATTAGTAGTAGTAGTAGTAGTAGTAGTAGTAGTAGTAGTAGTAGTAGTAGTATAGAAGTGTCTATGTTGTGCTGAATAGATGGTACCTCAGCTCTTGCGATCTCAAGACACAGCATCGCAATCGAGTTTATCACTGAACTTGGACCTCTCGTTCGCTTGTGACTGTGTGAAATGATTCATCTTTTTCTAGCTCTCCGTTTCTCTTAGTAATGAAGTGTCAGTCATGGAAGTCTTCCCATTTAATTACTGGCCGCTATCAGCGTGTCAGTACGGTAAAGTGAAGTGGTTTGGAAGTCGCACTTGCTTCTGGAAGACGACCTGATACATTTTTTTTGCAAAGGGTGACTGATGATTTGCTGCGTGGGTAACCTTCAATTTTGTGCGGTTCGTAGGTGGTCACTCTAATGTGTTGATTCTCTCCAGACTGCAAAGCTTCTTTCAGCACACCAAAATTGAACAATTATCTTGTTCCATGGTTCAGCATCAACCCTTTGACTTTGCAGTCGGTATGCAATTCTCCGATTTGTATCGTTATTTGTAGTCGTGATTGTTAGGGTCGCCGCTGGCAAAACACAGAATCGTGTTTTCGGGGTGCTAGTCCGTTCATGCCGATAAACTGGCTCCTTCAGTCTCTGGGTGAAGATGATCAGGGTTATTAATGTAGACGAAACTGTCCTTGTCAAAGTACAGGACACGATCTCCTAACAGTTCTAATGCTTCGTACAATTTTAAGTGAGCGAAGGCCGTCACGTGGACAGCAATGATGACATATCCAAATTCGTCGGCCAGTACAAACTCTGGTTCTTGTAATTCAGCAGGATCAAATCTTAAAGAATGACCACCACGTTTACATATATTTTCTTTTGTCGTAAATCATGTAGTAGTAGCGGAAAGGCACTGCCAAGTACTTCGTCTTGGGTAAACACGGTCTTTGTGCTATTTTTCCGCATAAGCAATTCAACACGACTTTGGGAAACGAGTGTCTTCCTTTGGTTTTTTGTTCGAGGTTTGAGGTTTGATGAACTCCTTAGTATCGACGTTTGATGAAATCCTTAGCTTGAGGGCGCATGGCAAATAAACTTCCTTCAATAATAGAGCCCTCCATGCTCCATAAACAGTTGTCCACATCTTCCACAAGAACGTAGTAAAATGTCCACGTCGATGCAGCAATACTTTAACATCTCTTCCTGAAAGTCGAAGGGGTCCGAAGTGTGAGAGCGGTATTAAGCGTAGAAAGCTTCTCGTTGTTCGGTGTGCATATTGTCGGGGTCATAATAGTGTGCGTCAGGCAAATGTGCTAGGACAGCCTGTTGATTGACTTCAGTATTGAAAAGTGCGACAAAATATCCTTCGGTCATTTCTGTCATTCCATCCATTTAGACATTCGACTCAAAGGCATGGCCGAATAACTCATGGAATCTTTAAACTGTACATATCTCAATTTCATGTAGATGATTTTGGCTTCATTCATGGTGACTAGGGGTATTCGGTACCTTGTTCGAAATAGTATTTCAGATGAAATTGTCCATCGTATCCCTAGAAAATGTGAGCAATCAACGTGGCAAAACGATGACATTCTCCGAAACGTCCAATGTACTCTTAGTTAAAAGTGTCGTCTATAGGGACTAAAATCATTCGGTTAAATCGGAAAGCGTGATAGGTCTTCAAAATATTTATTCATGTCCTCCTGGAATATTTCTACGCTGGGGGCAATGAAAAAGATTTCTTGGATACACTTCTCGCACACTCGATGGGCCACGCAGAAATTAGGAATGTGAATGCCAATCTCTTGCATTCATTCTAAATAAAAAAGATGAAATTTTCTTTCTTCTTTTCATCCTCCTGTGTACATGTATATTTTTGAATGTTGCAACCATATTCCGAGTCCACGATTTGGTGACAAATATGACATCGTTTTTATCCTAGACAAACGTGCGCTCTGGGTTGTTGGTGTGTATGAGATCTCCACATTTCTTCGGCAAACCTTGCGCCATGCTACGTTTTTGGTAACACGTGAGTCTGACTAAATTTCGCTGACAATCTGAGCAATGAATTTGTTCTTGTCCTTCGGGTGGCAGGATTGCGAGGCTAAACAAAACTGATTTTTCTCTCCGCAATAATTGTGTTGTTCTCGATTGGCATACCCGTAGTCGCATTTCCCACAATAATAAGAGTATCCGAGAAATCCGGTGATACTGGTAATGGCATCGAGATGTTATTTGCGATGATAGAGGTGAATATATGTTCTGTCTGTGAAATCGGGCCTCGAAACAATAGAGGTCCGTGCATTACTTGAGAATACATTGTTAATGTATAGCGTGGAGCCAAGATTTCTTGCTGTCGGTGCATTTCAGGAATGCCACAGACAGTCTCTTGGGATATGCCAGCATGCTGTAACAAGAGTTCTGCTTCAATTCGTTGTTTGGTTCGGTCCTATTGTCGAATGCTCTCGCAGGCACTTTTCCATTCTGCCGTGTCGTTCTTGTCGGCACACGTTTGTTTAATGACGATGACCACGGATAAACACGTCTGGTCTAGGTAGTTGTTAATTTGGACGATGCTGCGTTTGGTGCTGAGAATGTCGCCACCAATAACACTTTTCTGATTTTCCCGCTTCCTTTCGGATGGAAAACGTGGATCATGTAAAGTGTGCTTTTGTCATCGGGGATGTGATGTGAAATCGGTCGTTGGATTGCAGAACGCGTTTAATTTTGTCGATCACTTTGGAATGGGTCAATTCTGCTGGGCTGCTAAACTCGATCCAGACGGGTAACTTCAAGCTGTCTTGATAAAAAGAATATCTCAAACGATCTTCTTCTTTGGCTCGACGTTGCCGTTTTAGTGTGGTTAACAAGGAATCCCACAAATCAACGATAAAACCTTCTGCTTTTCGAGCGGTACATTGGACATTAAATCTTTAAACTTCACCGTGTAAGTGTAAGCCGTAGTTCAAAATTTTCTAGAGGAGCGATTTTCCGTCTCTTGAATGTGGTAATACTTCTCGGGTGCTACCTTCTGACTTGGAGGTAGAATCTTTTGGTCTGGTGGTAGACGTGGAAGGGGTTGATTCAGGTCCACTCAGGTCATCTGCAAAATCGCTGGCATGGATTCGAGCCAAGACTTCAGCTTGTGTGCGAGGCGATGCGTCACGTCGTGGCCTCTTACTGCCTTCTTCTCACTCACTGAAATCGTGCAATCGTTTCATCTTGATTGTGAAATTCTCATTTGGCTATTTTCTACACACAGTGGACCGCTATATACAGGGTTGGAGTCTTACCATCAGAGTGTTGTCAAAGCATTGACAGGCTTGATACGAAGGCTTACTTTAGTGAAAACGACATACTACTCCTCCTTTCGATATAAAAGTCAAACTATTTGCAATATCTGTCATAAGAAATGACATTGGCATTGAATATCCAAAACGTCAAAGCAAAGCAGGAGTAAAGAGAGACAAAGGTCAAGATACCGGTTATCATTGTCAGGAGAAAGAACATTGGTCGTCAGAGAACCATTAGAAAAAAGAGAACCAAGAAAGGAAACAAGAAGAGGAGATGGCTCCAAAGATGAAGAACCCATTCCCATCAAGAAGGCCAGAAACCCAGGCCACGAGAAGAAAGAGAGGAATAACCCATACCAGTGAAGGAGAGACAGTGAGTGAAAGAAGACAAAATGGATTTTAATGATATGTTGTGAAATGTTCATTGTGATTCGAAAAAAGGAAAGAATATACCAGAAAGAAAGTGTTTCTTGGTCTTTATTTTATAATAAGGTCCTACACGCACGTACTCACACAGGCAAACCTTTCAAACACGGGGAAAGAGGGATTAAGTTTTACTTGATTTGTCAATCTTAGAGTAGTATCTTTTTCTTTGCTTTGAGAGGTTGGTAGTTCTGAGAAGGACCTTTGTGTGGGTTTTTTTTAAGAATCTCACTGACTGGACACAATGAGCTTTAACTGCCTCATACCCTTGCCGCGGCCAGGTCCTACATCTTCACCTACTGCTGATGATTTAGTAGTGATCGCTGCTGCTGTGGATGGTCCCTCAGTCGTAAGCAGCGTAGAGGTAATGATGACTGGGTTCGAATTTTTGGCTCGGGAAAGTCTTTTTCTCTTGGGTCGAGTTAATGAACTCTGATGCATTTGTCTCAGATACCTTAACTCTTGCAGAATATATCGTAGCACTGTCAACGTTTGACTTTCACCGACTTCTTATTTCCTTCTCACTTTATCTTTTCTTCTTTTTGTTTTCTTCTTTCCTCTAGTTGCTGTTGCTGTTGAACAGCAAAAGCTTGTTCTGCTTCCTTCTGCTCTTGTGAAAATGTCTCCAGTTTGCTAGCTGCCATGTTATCACTCCTCGCGTCCTCCGCAGATAAACCCCAATACATCGTCTTCTTAGTTTCAGCCGTGCTCAAACTATGTCGAATTTATTCACTGAGCACGGACGTTAGTGAGCCTATATACTGCATGTAATGTGACACTCAACTGTCTTCGTTCTGTCTGAATTTGTAACGCGTCTTTGGACTTGTGAAACATGTCAATTGGTTTCAACTCGCTCTTAGACTGTAAGTACCAGGGTATTGTCCCATGGCTTCACCTGTTCTCATGATAAGATGTGGACAAAATTTGAGTCATCTACCCCAAATTCGGGGATGTTGTTCAACACAGACTACCTCAATGTATGTGAAATCGTCATGGACTATCACTACGATGACAGATAGGGCTATTTGGAAGAAAAGGTATTATGTGTTGAGTTCAAATAGCACGATAGCAGAATACAGATATCCTATAGCATCGGATACAGACAATAATGGGTTATAAATGTCTCAAATTTCTGGATGTGCAATTTCTGTTCAAGCATGTACAAACCCTATGAGATAAAATATTATCGGGAGGATGAGTGTTGCAATAAAGAGAAATTATTTAGGCAGAAAGAATATTGTGGTGGAGGTACAATAATGTATTAATTCGCCTCTGACCGATGTTCGAATCTAGCACCCATCAACTTACCTGTAGGATTCCCAATACTCAGTAGACTAAGCGCACATCTCTAAAAATTGTAGTACCTGGTCATTCGTGCGTTGCAGACACACTAACAAGGCGACCTAGTAATTAAGTCTCGTCTATATAAACAAACGGATTCCTCGAAAAGAATAGGAACTTATTAAAATTTCAAATATAAAAATATAAACAATAAAGGCTGGGCAGTGTTATCTTCCTATCCCATAAAACGATGTGTGATATTGAAATTATGTATGCAGAAAAATAGAATCCTCCATATGCGTCGGCGTAGGACAACAAAGTTCAATCTGATCTCAGAATGTTCCTATCCTATGATGAAGCATATTGAAGGATTCTTTTTCTTACACATGTAAACGAATGATGGTCGAAGTAAAAATGACGTAATGTGAATACTAGTATATCTTTCATATAGCAATTCCAACACTGAAAAGTTCCTTGTCTTAAAACAGGACGTGAAAAATTAGATTTTCCCTGAACAGAATTTTATCGGAAGAATAAGATATGGTAGAACTTTAATTCATAGTGAATGAAATGCTTTTTAGCATTGGTCCTCAGCTGCTATTGACAATATTTGCGCAATGGAGAGAATTGCAAGTGAGCAGAGCATCTTCATTTGAATGAGAGAGATGAGAATCGGAAATTTTAAGAGAAATATTTGTTTACAGAAAGTATGTATGTATGTATGCATGTATGTATGTATGTATGTATGTATGTATGTATGTATGTATGTATGTATGTATGTATGTATGTATGTATGTATGTACGAATGTATATATGTATTGGTAATCACTAATGTGTGCACTGATGGAAATATCACTCGTCACTGCCTTTGTATCGGTGATATCAAACGACCAAAAATAATTCTCCTGTATGATCATAGTAATAAATGCTGTGTGCACTGTTGATACGTGGTTGCTTTGTGACTTGAAGTAGAGTTAAATACGATATAAAAAAATTATTGCTTCCAAGGTTAGATTCAGGCCATCTTGTATACAACTTCGGATCGTCTCGGGCGCCTTCTATCTGTAGAAATATTTGTATTTGGAAGTGGAAACAGATTTGATCAAAAGCTGCATCAACCTTCCACATTTGTATTGATATTTATTCAAATTGATATTTATCTTGTCATTTGTATTGTTCTAAGCGTTCCTTCACTGACTGGTGATGACAATCCGCCGTCACAAATTCGCCACATACTATAACGACCTGCAGCAGCAGCAACCGCGCCTATGGGCTTCCATGCAAAGGTTTGCTGTCGAGGCTGTTCGGGTTGCAACTGACTCTGTTTACATCACTTGACGCGAATGAATGGCGTTAAAGCGTATACAAACTAAAAGCGCACCTTCTACGATTACAACGCCAGTAGAAGTAATGTAAGTCTGCTTGCAACCTAGCGGAGCAACCAGAGTAATAGAACAACAGTTTTATCCTTAGTTCAGTGGCGTGGTAAGACTGAAAAGCTCCTGGCCAGTAATGCTTGCTAGCTACATTACCAAGCTAGAATATTAACTGTAGTTCCCCTCGATTCCCGACGGGCTTCCTGAGCCGATTACCTGCTGCCAACGCACAGTCTTTCCTATGTCAACAATCAAGAAGGATCAAGCAAGACGACACGCGGAATCTCCTTCATTTATAATTTAAAAAATAATAAAAAGTTGTTTACAACATAGCTGAAAATACCTCTGAAATCTAGGTCACCAAAAGATACAATGTTACTACGAACTGCGTATTTATCAGGCTCAAAAGAACTGAACTGAATTTACTGAAAAAAATGTCAAATCCAGTGAAATGAAAACAATTTAAAACTAACAAACAAGTAATTAAATTACATATACGTAACAGCGGAAATATGATCCTGTTCCTTATTATGCCTCTACCACTCGTCATGTTGAATTAGATACGCATTTTTATGTCCCACTGCTTCATTGGGCTGTTTTGTTTGTTCCATAAGAGAATATTTCTGAAGAATTTTGTGTATAGAACTTTGCGTTCTACTACTCTGTCATAATATGGTAATATTTCTTAATTTCCAGTTCAATATATTTAGTTTTATATTTTTCCTTTCCAATGAACCTTGTCTTTATTTTTAATCCTTAAATATATGTATAACTGGCATTCTAAAGGAAAATGGTACTCATCCTGCATTTTTCTAAATTTCATTTGCATAGTCTTGCCCATTAACTAGTCCAAAATTCGATGACACTTGTAGTCGAGCTTTCGCACTTCCCTATTTTGAAACGTCAGCATTATCCAGATAATCTGTAGGCTGAAATGAAACGATATTTACGTAAAATGTAGCTGTATAAAAATTCATTTACTTTTCAATCCTATTATGAATATACTCAACGGCCAAACATTTCTTAAAATATCAATCAATATGTCAATATTACCAAACCTTTGAATGATAAAATATACATAGCATACCAGAATAAACAAGACTATAACAAAATAACGTTATGTAGTAACCTTACTAAGTCATCCAGCACTATATTTTGAAGATGTCTCATGGAACTACCATCTTTAGAAGTCAGAGTCGTAACTCAGTATTTAATAATATAATATTATTGGACCAAAAAAGCGGTTTTTCCGGGTTCAAAAAAAAGATAATCTTGTTGTGTTTTTTTACTAACTTGAGTTATTATATGATTTATCTTCAAAATAGTAAATATATAGATAGATATTTATAATGAAAAGACATTGCTGTACCGGCCTGTCCAACTATCAGGTACTCTTCTAGCGATACTGCATAATACGTGTGGTTGGACCACTGAAGGTAGTCGCTGATAATTCCTGCTGTTCCGGTTTTATTAGGTATGTCCATGAGATCTGTGCACAATAACTATATAGTCTAAAGTCCAGACTGTACTCACTGAGAATGACATGGTGACAGCACACTCTGCGGCTGCATTGGTAGTCTCGTCGACGTCGTTTAACGTAAATTGCCTCTGGTCGTTTGTCAACGGTAAGGTTGCAAAGATAATTGGAAGCAAGCAGTGGGTGTTGCAAGCGAGTGGCTGGAGCGTCTGAAAAGTGCTTTGTATGCCTCTCAAAGAAAAATTGCCGGGCCATATAACGCAAGAGATTACAAGATTCCTCTGTTCCAATAAGGAATGCCAGCCGAGACAGGCGGCGAGCCTTGCGCATCTACTGGCACAGTATAATCTTAGATTTTCAGGTTTTTAAAGGCCTCGTCTTCCTCGAGCTCTGCTTAGTGGTCAATAATCTCGTGCAACCTGTCAGTCATGCGGCAGATATCAAACTTTGGGTGAGGGTTGGCCGCGGTCACCACAGCAGACAGTATGAATACCTAGCTATGCTAGTCATTCGAGAAGGATCTTGAGAATACAACAGAAACTGTGGAGATCTCGTCTCAAATAATAACCTTTGTAGTACATTTCTGACCAGTATAATCTGGCATCGATTACTCTAGCCATCTCAGCGAAACAAGCTGTGATAAGTTTGCACGGGGTAATAAGGAACGGGTTACGGTAACAAATTGCGGAGCCCCCAATTATCTTAAGAAAATGGCATAATATCGCCCCCGTCGATTATGTCTGTTACGGGAACCGAACCACAGACACCAGTACGAGAATTCAACACTCTAGCACTGAGCCATGACATTCGGTTATATGTATACATTCCATAAATTATCATATAGTTACCAAGTAGAAAATTCCTATGAGATTAGCATTACCTTTTTTTTATTTTAAAAAACATTATTATAAAATGATCTAGAAATCCACGATTTTATACATCTGCTCTGGTCAATATATATTACCGACTATAAAACAAAATAATTGATACTACGACTTATATGTACATTACAAGTCAAACAGACTTCTAGCGACTTCTAGAGACTTTTAGTCCTGTAATACTCTGCATTAGCCAAACTCCAGTTAAAATAAGCTGGTTTGCACACAAAACGAAATCATTGATATATTACAGACATACAGACAGTCTGGGAATTGACAAATACTCAACGCGCCTGCTTTATATAAGACTCATTAATACAATGGCTTACATATACATTAAAGGCAGACAGGTAGTCTAGAAATCGATAAATTCTTTACGTCAGCCAAGCCACAACTGTTTCATAAATAGCTGTACTGAAAGATATTATTTCTCATCCTATGGCTA
>JAECUM010054759.1:0-17526 GCA_016617855.1 Megalonaias nervosa
ATTGCTAAACAAAACCCTTGGCAAAATTGACAGAGTCGAACTATACAGCAAAAACAAAATATTTATTTGTTTTGTGTTTTGATATTTTAAATACCATTGACTCACCTACAGAGTTATATCGTTTCATTATCTGACACAGTGGGGATATACTGAAATATAATCAGCTGATCATATTTTATTGAATATGTAGATCTTTGTATATTATCTGCGACATGTTTTACTGAAGCAGGATTGATACCAAAATATTTGGCAGCTGCATTTATTGATGGAAAAGTTATTTCTTGGCCTGTATGTATATTTACAGACCTAATAACTCTTGCGTTCTTACAATAATTATTAACGCCATTTTTTCCAAACTTGCAATTCTGACTTTGTGTAACAATTCGTAAATTATTTAAGGAGTTATCAAGTTTATTACCATTGATGTGATCAATTACAAATCCGTTTTTAATGAATCCAAAATCACATTCATGGATGAATTTATGTGATAAATAACTTTTATTTCCACTGGTATTGAATTTAAGATAACCAGTATTATTAACACTACGACTGGTTTTTTTAATCGACAGTGCCTGATTACACCATCTCGAGACGCTTCATAATTTTTAATTATGGGATGCGTTACAAATTCGTTTTGCTCCATTTATATATGTATATATATAATATTATTTGTTTAAATCATTGTTTTGAAATCCGGCCAAATAATCTTCTACGGTTTTTATAGGAGATTTACCTGACAATGTCAAGGTATTATTTTTTTTATCGTAATGTCGTTTTAATTCACTGTATTTTTTACCACCGCATTTTACACACAACTGAGTTTTTCCTCTGACTCCAACACCACATTGCACACATGGTTTTGGTCCTAGACTACTATGTCTAACGCTTTGCATATGGTAGCAGCAGAATTCATTTACACATGCTTTGTTACAAAGAGAAGTATATCCGATTTTGAGCCAAATACATAAATTCTTTGTTTGAATCATTATATACATATACTAAAATTTAATTTAAATATTTGTTTTAATTATAATAATGGAGGAATTATCCCCGATTGAACCTTCCGCCGTCTCAGCGGGAACTAGATTTGATCTTGACAGACTGCCAGAATATAAATTTAGCGCTTCGATGCAAGATCTGGCTTTAACAAATGAGGATATAACTAAACGTATCCGTAAAGCCAAGAAGGAATTTCGTGACGATGGTGCGGCTCATGTGTGGTCAACATTTAGGATCGGAAATATTGTCGATGCTATAATGTATGACAAACGAAGAAGAATGATTATTAACCACCTTGATGTTCAGAAATATTTTATTTTAATAAAATTTATTGTAAGGACAGACGACGATACTTGGATTATCCGTGACAAGCGTGATCCAGTCCGCATACAGTCGGGAAATAATATTGTTCTCTTAAATAATAAATCCAAACCCGGAGTACTCACTGGTATTGACAAACCATATTATGAACGAGAGTACCCTGTGACTGCGGTTGTCTATGCAATATATCCGCTGAATAATAAACCTAACGTTACGGATCTCAAACCGATGAGACTGTCAGAATAACGTTACGGATCTCAAACCGATGAGACTGTCAGAATCAAGAATAAGCTGTGTAGCTGAACGAGTTACAGAACACTTCACAAACGCGATACGTGGTATTGGTTTAACAGATTTACGACGTAAAAATATAAATACGTGGGCGGAAGCTGTTAAAGATACTGGAGCATCTATTAAAGATGTTGTTGAGCTAGAGAAGAAATTAAGATTTCCAATAGCAGTAAAAACACTAACCGGAGAAATTTTGTACAAACCGAAATATATAAAAAATGGAAACCCTATAACAATCATTGATCATAATGCACATGCATGGACTATGGCAGTATCAATATTTCCACGAAACAGAACGATTAAATTTTATGATGGTAATATATTTGATTTTATCAGGAGTATCAGTAAAAGTGATCCTGTATCTGTTTGGTTGTTTCAAAGTTCAGAATATGATTATTACGATCAGTTTGTACGGCCTGGTGGGGATATTTATCGTAGAGAATCTCTTCATGAAGAAATGGAACATCTTGCACAACGCCTTTGGTGTGAATATACTTCTGACGATGTCAAAGTTAGACAATTACTGAATAATTGTTTTACCGTTCCATCAGTTGTGCTCACTTTGCTCAGGAAAAAAATTCATGGAAACCGACACGATTGGAATTTCTTGAAGATGTCCAGAAAAATGGATAGAATATGGACACGGTGGATTATGGAATAATAAATACAAGTATAACGACGTTATCTCCGTTGATATGGTAGCGTGTTATCCTGGAAGTTTTCTTGGATACGGAGAATGTTCTAAATACTTTAAGAGATTTGGACATCCATCACACGAGATGTCCAGAGTTGCGATAAACGGACCTTTACCAGATTTTGACTTAACCGGATTTGTCTATATAGAATCATTTGAGTTTACAGAAAATCTCCATCCGATTACTTATGCTTGGTTTGGAAAACATTTTTCAGAAAAATGTTGGGTTCCAATAGTACTATTACGATATATGCTTGATGCTGGAATTTTAACATTATTAAAGATAAATGAGGCAATTATATCGTATAGTTCACAGAAGCAAGTTTGGTTACCAGAACCGGATAGATTTAATATCGATGATGCCAGGAGAGAATTTCCTGATCTTAACGAAGATGATGTTGTTAAAATATATAAATGCAGAGAGGAAAATAATGAGAAACTTGCAAAAGATCTTGGTAGAAAGATAATCGGTAAATTTACACAAGGAGGATCATACGACCATAAACGACACTGTACAAGATTAATTATGGACGATGCTGAACTTGATTTTATAATCGCTGATACAACGGAAAAAAAACACATTTATAAACCGAAGTAATGCTTATTTATCAGACGGAACCATACTAGGTACAATTATGAGCTATATTGATGGTGACTCACCGCAGTTTACTCATTTAAGATCTTCAATGCTAGCCTATGTTTCGATAAATCTACTGTCTATGATAAATAGATTTCCTCGTTACGCTGTCAGAGTTGCTACAGATTCGTTTTATATAAATAAAAAATATCGGATTTGTTAAAACCGCTACTTGGTAATGGTGAATGGGGATCATGGAGAATAAAACAAGAAAATATATTTAGTTATTCTGAATCTGCCGACGTTGAAATTAAGGAAATATATTACAAAAATAATAATCAAGTATCAAAGTCATCAGCACCATCTGTAAATGATCCTGTGGCTAGACATAAAACTATTTATCTTAACGGATGTGGTGGTTCAGGTAAAACAACTCGTGCGATTAAATTATTCCTGAACAACCATTCAGATATAATTGTTTTGACGCCGACACATAAACTCGCCAGAGAAATAAAAGAACGAGGAGTAAAATCATGTACATATCATAGTTTCTTCAGATGGTGCGGAGACACATGGACTCCTGAGCGAATGGGTGAGAAATATATACCTAAGTATATTATATGGGACGAGGTAGAAACGATGTCGTTAGAAATATTAAAAATATTCCTTGATTGGTTATTGACAAAGAATACTGCTGTAATAATGTGTGGTGATCATGGTCAACCACCACCCTTTATTGGACAGTCTCCACATGAATGGCTGAAGAATAATGTAGATTACTACGAAGAAATAAATGATGACCATAGAGCTGTTGATGAACCGCTGAAGGAATTTAAAAGTTTATTCAGACTACAGCCAGATAAAATACATTGTGAAATAATGCGTAAAGTAATTCTAGAAACTCGTATGAATGATTTTTGGACTTTATGGAGACCTGCTGATTTGATAGTCGCAAGTAGAAATTGCAAGAGAAATTTTTTCTGTTACATAAAGAAAAGTTTTCAAATCTACCGGTACCATTATGTTATCGTCCAGCAGATACTCGACGACAGAACATTGAAGTTAAAATTTCTGGTGGTGGGATACAAAATCTTGTTTTGAGTGATATTGTTTTGGTTGCTGTTGATGTTGTTGAGAGCGCATTAAGCATGGATAAAACTCCATGGACGTTAGGATACGCTATAGCGATTCACTCGTCACAGGGATTAATTTATTTCTGATACAAATATCTGGATTGTCGATGATCGGATCGAATGGTCAAATTTAGTTTATCTCGCAGTATCTCGAGTCAGAAGAATATCTCAACTACATAGGGTTATCATAGATTACGTGATAACTTAAGAAATCACCAGCGACTTTGTCGTCATCAAGAAAAAATTAACGAGCTATAAGCAATGTGACAAAAAAAAAATAAATAAGTGTGACTTTAATATTGATACAGAATTTATTATAACACTAAAACAACGACAGAATAATCATTGTGCAAGCTGTAACGCAGTAATGTTGTGGCAATATTCGAATAATAATCCAAGACAATTTACCGTAGACAAAATTAATAGTGTTAATAGTGATCTTGGTCATACACGTGATAATGTGATGCTTACCTGTCTTGAATGTAATCGACGTAGAGGTGCTAGCTTACATAAGTGAAGGTGATGGTAATTGTGTGTCTTTAGGAATTACTTGTAATTGTTCACGTACAAATCCACGTTGAGGAGCGGTTGAATCTAGTCTGTAGATTGCAGGTCTACCAGTGGATCTTACCACGCTAGAAATTGTATGAGTAGTCACACTCCAGATAGGATCAGTTGCTCTTTCTTTACCACCTTCAAGTTCACCAGGTTCATATAAATATCCTACAGTCACATTACCTAGTACTGGTTGAGAAGAAGATTCATGTTGGCGTATTGGTATATATATTTTTTTGTGATAGCATTAGAAGGTTTCATAGAAGATGCACGAGTAATTTCATTATTCAACGAAGTTATCACACTTGGTAACCTTGCAACCCATTCACGAGATCTCTCCCCGGACTTAAAGTCAGTGGATACTTCCTTTGCATATTGATATCCAAATAACCGCTCAGCAAGTGTTCGATTAAATCGGTCAACGATTGCCTGATCACAATGAATTTCAGTGTGTCCTCGTCTGATTTTAACGTTATGTTTTTTCATCAACGATAATACCTGTAATAATTGTGGCCATTGTAGACCACCACGTTGATAAATTCGCTCAAACGTAGATGCAACTTCAGATGCTGTATTTGTTGATAATGGTTCCGCTTCTTTATATCTACTTGCAACGTCAACGACAGTTAATGCGTATTTGTACGTGCGTGATTGATGTCTACCAATTTTAATGGTGTCATGTGGCAAAAATAAAATATCTGCTTGATGAACTTCATTAGGAGTGCTGACATCAAAATGTGAGCACTAAATTCTTTTAGGTGGTGGTAGATAAATTTGCCATATTGCCTGTCGTGCTAACCAAGCTGCAGCAACAGAACGTGAGACCTTTGCTGCTTCAACAAGTTTAGTAATCGCTGCTCTGCCTCTCCAATATCCTCTTGGGCTATAATAAATGGATTCCATTGTAATAGTTATATAATTAATTACCAGCCCCTAACATTATTTTACCTTTCATAGCAGATTTTACTAGAGAACTAGCGAGTTTTTCTCTGAGAGATTTATTGGGTATAGAATTTAACGCATGAATCAATTTCACATCTGCGAGATGCGGTTGTTGTATATCCTTGCTTTTATACGCAACATCATGAACATAACACGCTTGATCAATCTTATTTATTGGATACACTCCTGGTCTTGGTTGATCTTGATCATCAAGTCGGATATCAAGTCGAGTTCCAGGACCACAATAATTATATCCTGGTAAGTGTTTTTCCCCCGGATATTTAGCCCATGGAACTCCTGGTAATTTCCCTAATGAAGCAGCGATATCTCCACCTTTGACTAATTTCCCTAATGAAGCAGCGATATCTTCACCTTTGACTGACAAGTCAAGAGGAATAAATTTATATTTTTTTGTGCCACATGTTACACATTTGCCTGTGATTGTACGTCTTTTATTTTTTGTTGTTATTGCTGGTAATCTAGTGGTGGACGTGGGTGCTCTGCATCGAACACAATATAAATTCATATTATTTATTATATGGATATAATTGACTTCTCAACGGCACGAAAACAAGAACCAGTAAGGCACCATCCAACACTACCAAATTCTATCAGAATGATTATAATAGGCCCATCTGGATCAGCAAAACACAATTATTACTTAATCGAATAATAAGATGGCTGAAGTGGGATAAATTATATTTAGTAGCACCATCTGTAGATGATCAACGATGTTATGAAATACTTAAAGATTTGAATAACAATGCGAAATTATTGGACGAAGACGAAGACGATATTATTGATTTTATCACCGATATTGATGAAGCTCCATCTGTAGATGACCTAGATGGATTTATTAATAACCTCGTAGTATATGACGATATTATGTTAGATAAACAATCAAATCCAGCTCGGATATTTTCCAGAGGCAGAGATAAAAATACTGACGAGATTTATGTTGCTCAGCGATATACACAAATACCTAAAGTGATCAGAGATAACTGTAATATTTTAGTCGTGTTTAATGGAGTAGATAATTATACCTTACAAAATATTTATCATACTTGGTGTTCAGGGGATATGGACATGATCAAGTTTAAAAACTTCTTTTCAAAAGCACAAGCTGTTCCGTTCGGATTTATTACAATAAATTTACATGACCCAAGATCTAGATATCGTATAGGTCTGGATAAAATCTTTGGTTAATTATAGCAGCAGAGAGGGTGAACGACACAAATTGAGTGACCCGGCGAGGAAACGAGTCGTATAAAAATTTGCAAAAAAATACGTCAACGATGGAATAACAAAAATGAGCTAACCCAGACGATTTATTGTCTGTTCTCATCCGTATGGAAATATGCTCGGTTTGAGGCTTCAGTTTAACGTTATTGACCTTGTTTTTTTCAGCCTCTGTACGAACCTTTATTTTTGCTCACGGACTCGAGCGAAAAGTTGTAGGGTTCACCCTCTCTGCTGATACATGCAATCACAATTTATTTTTGGCATCATCACACAACTCAGGTTAGAGCAGGAAACTGTAAATTGCTCTATATTTAATTTGGGACTGCATGGATATATATATATATATATATATATATATATATATATATATATATATATATATATATATATATATATATATATATATATACCACATCCAACCCCTTTCAACTCAAATTTCTACCGTCACTCTTTAATTCAAATGGTTTGCTCATTTTGAGAATAGGGACAAATCATGACTCGATAACCTCAACATTGGAATATCCGTATTTGTTAGTGAAATGTATTTACTACTTATCCAGTTCTTGACTTCGTCTTAATAGTTGATTCCGTGATAACTCAAGGAAACAGAATAAAACTAAAAGAGGAACATACTCTCAGAAATTACATCATAGTTTTACAATGAACAGAAGTACGAAACACGATGAGACCATTCAACATCCAGTCCAATCAACTTTATAACTTTTCATGCCATAATTCACAGATTTATGAAATGGATGCTAAAAGGTCAGGCATGGAAGTCTCTATCTAAATGCATTTTATAAACCTATCCTACGCAAAATCACCGTATTTATAGCCTTTAACGTAGTTCATATGAAAGGTCAGTTTTAAATAATGCTGTTACATCCAAAATACCATAATGGCTGACAAATTCATGCAACTCGTCCTCTTCTAAAAAGACCCAAGCATCTCTGGTTTGGATTGGAGCCAAATGTCACTACATTAGATGAGATTGTGATTACTTGTTGGTTTTACTAAGGATGTCGTACATGTATGCAGTTAAAGTCTTTCTCAGGGACAATGAAGATTCCGAAACAGCGTCAATTTAAATTTCAAAGGCAATTTTAATTCTCCTGACATATTTTAAAGTAATTAAGATCACAGGCTAACCCACAAGATATGCTACACAATCTCAATGAGCATTTATTAATTCCAGTGAAACAAAAAATGATTCCTCGCAAATTATATCTGAACACAGCTAACAATGATTCTTAAGACTGAACGTAAAGCAGGAATGAATAATTGTTTACTTTGTCATTTTTATACAGACAATCTGATGACTTATTACACAATCGCATGCTCAGGATAAGGCCACAATTTAGCTTCCAGAATATGCTAAAGTTGTTTAAAAAAGGGGTAAACCTTTAACTCAGATTGAGGTAAACATCTTTATAGAAAAGATAAACATTAGCAAAATAACAATTACTTTCCCATCTATCATGGATAAATATCAAGCAAATAATACAACGTCAATACAAATTCCACATATCAAACTTTGGCGTTTTATAACCGCTAAGTCTTGTCTGTGCTGGTTTTGTTGTTTTCTTTATTATTCATAATTCTATATTCTTTACTACTTTGCTTTCCTCCTTACGAGCTTTCTTTTTTCTAAGACATCTTAGAAGGTTATGCTCACATACATACATACATACATACATACATACATACATACATACATACATTCATACATACATGGACAAATGCCTATATATAAGTTAAAATTATGGAGGAAACAATTTTGCTTACGTTTGTATCTAATAATCTATCATCAAAAGTATACCTGCATTAGACCTACCCATGTCAATCGGATTGAATCCCTTAATAAACATTTCAGCTCTGATTGTCGGAGGAAAAAACAAAGTGTTTCCCGATGGAGGTTTAAAGCTTTTATTTTGCTGTAAATCCAATACTTTGCATTTGTCAGCTGTGGTAGACGGTGGTTATTGGTTGAAGCGAACGTGCTTGTATTGAAATAGCGCGATTAAAGTTCTTAAGAACAAATCGGACTTTCAGCATTGTTACGTGCCGATATATGAGCTGGGAAAAACGCCAGCGTCATTATTGCAAGTAGCTTGACCTATTTTAACTGTTTATTTAATTTTACCCGTTTTAAAGGTGGGGGCAATACAAAGAAAGCATACTGACACGTCCTTTTACGAGTCTTCACAATATCGTCAAACTCTTCCAGGAAATGTATTACTGTTATCAGAGGTCACATAATGTAACGCAAGTGTTTAAAGTATTGCTTTCTGTCATTCTACCCTGGTGTAAGATATTTATACTGCCATGGTAGCTGCGAAGTAGGTTTTTACCAATTAATTGCAATGCTGTAGCGGTAGGAAAAACAACCCAGAAAATATCTAATACTAAACTCATAGACATTTGAAAACAAAATGGGGAATTCTTAATTAATTTTGCAATCGCTAATCTGAATCTTATATATGGCCTGAAGTTAAAATCATAGCGTCGGTTTAGCATTCTTGATAATTTGTCAGTCAAACTATGGAGGTTTTGCTCTGCTATATAAAGTCAAAGAAAACTACAGCTGATGCGATATTTATTAGTCTGGCGAGTGACATAAATGATTACTGAGAACTTGTGGATTTTAAATTAGATTTTAGATTTCTTCACCAAAATTAGATTACAAAATATATACATTTGCAACTATTTTTTCTAGAGTTAGAGAAAGTAAAAAAGAGAAATGCGATGAATTGTCTATAATCACCTATTTAGATCCAAAACTAGATTCCAAGAAACAAACAAATTCCAACACAAAACCAAATGTATTTTGAGTTCAATATCACTCTATGTCCTGGATATTTCCTGATCTCTCCGACATGTCATCTGAAAGGCCCTTCTAACGATTGTGTTATGCACTGCACATTGTGGGATTGATCCGTAATAAACGTTAGCGCGCTCGTAAGTCTCTCTCTCTCTCTCTCTCTCTCTCTCTCTATATATATATATATATATATATATATATATATATATATATATATATATATATATATATGTGTGTGTGTGTGTGTGTGTGTGTGTGTGTGTGTGTGTGTGTGTGTGTGTGACATGCGAAATTTTATATAGCTTGATGGAAGGGTTTACGAGGATTCAAAAATATAAGGGTTTATATGATACTGTGACGTTATCGAAAAGATTTATGAACTATGTGCAGAGAATAACATGTGTATATTTTTAAATGATTCATGGAAACAAGAAAACCAATGGTAATTTACTTATCATGAGGCTATGACAGATCCCAAAAGATGCACCATGTACGATGTAAGATACGGTTCAAAGGGTATTACCTATCCACAGAAACACCTTACGTGTTTTCCGTTTTGTTTTGTTTTCAAATTGTTGTTGTTGTTTTTCTTTACAAATAATGTAGAACTTTATCACTATGATCTGGACTTTTACCACACTGAAGGAAATATTTACGTTCGGTAATTAACATCTTTATTTTCTTTGAATTAGTAATATATGGACTGCCAGCTCCAACAGATTTACTGTCAATCAGCACCGCTCCAGTGGCCAAGTTGTTAGCGTATGCGTGAGGTAGCGAATTCAAACCCCGGCTGAGTCATGCCAAAGACTTATAAAAATGGTACTAACATCTGTCTCGTTGGGGGCTCAACTTTAAGTTAGTGTTAGGACTGGTCGGCGTGGTGTCAGGATAAAGTGACTGGGTGGGACATGTAGCTACATGTATGCGGCGTGATGCCATCGTGTTAGACGTCATAATAAACTGCCATACTGCAGAAAATATAGCGATATGACTAAATCAAATTGTTAAAGCTACTTTAAAAATCCAAATCACACACACAGATACGCATACACACTGTCTCGATCAGATCTTACTGTTGATGCAATTACTCAAGTCAACCAGACCCTCTCTACCATTCGCCATCAATCTCAACTAACATTTCGTTTCGCTTGACTTACTTATCGGCAGTGCTGTGATCTCGTTATGAAAATAAGGGATTCAACCTCGTAAAAAAACAAATAAATAGATAAATAAACCAACGGTTGTAAGGACCGACATACGTTATAAAGGCAGTGCCTGGCCTTTCATGACATTCGTCAGACTCTGGACATTGCATTATGTAAAAACTAATAGAACATACACCATAAAGAGGATGGATTGATTCGCTTACCTTTTCGTAAATCCCATATCCATCATTGATAACAGCGTGTAGATGATGAAATGATCCAAGTTTTATACAGTAAATACACATAAGAATAAAACGTCCGAACGGTCTGTGCTAATTAGGGTGTTAATTAGGGTGGATGGCAATTGATCGTAATGGCAGAGTAAGTATATATATATATATATATATATATATATATATATATATACCTATATATATATATATAACTACTACTATATATATATATATATATATATATATATATATGTATTAGTATTGTGTGTGTGTGTGTATGTGTGTGTGTGTGTGTGTGTGTGTGTGTGTGAATATTAAATAAGTTTGATATTCAAACTATTGTGTGATTCCAACTAATTTGAACACATTGCTTAAATAAATAACAATGTAGCAAATAAATTGCGATTCCTTCTAAAATGGCAATCTAACATTTTGCTGTGATACTTGTGCGCATGCAAGATTGTTTTTAAAACAAATTCAATCATATTGGATCTCTTTTTCTTATCATCTAGCTGTAGAATATATTTCGACGATAATTTATCTTGAGTAAATCCATGTATTTCATAATTATTTAATGTGATCATTTATCTTTCCAATGATTTCCTTCTGACTGTTCTTGTTCTTATAAGCTCTAATAAATCGATTATTTAGAATTCAATTTTGTGTAGTGTTACAATCAAATTATAAATCTCCAAAAAAACACTACCACTACTAAGAGAATGGGATCTCAGTTATTCGATATCATTCGACATTTAACCCGTGGCCATTTCATCCTGGATCGACTACTTTGTTGGTCATGGAACAGGCACCTAACTCACATAAACTATAACCAATAACATGCTAAAAGTGGCGTTAAGACCAGCCATATAACCAACTATCCCTACTGCTAGTGCAACTACTATTACCACTGCCAGAACTATTATTGCTGGAGTGTTTATTGCTTATATCAATAAAAAATATAAGTAACATACATTTATCCAATACTTTAAATCACTGTAAAGGAGAAACGTGCGCTTTTAAATATATTCTTACAGGACAAACATTCGATAACTGCTAGGTATTATGATCATATTGTGTAATATTTGCACATTATTTGTTAAATCAAAGCACCTGTTGTGGCCGCCATGTATGGCAGTTATTGGGCTGCAATCTGGCTTCAAAATGCACGAATTTAAACAGAAAGAGAATACGCAAAATCCGATGTTTTACAATTTGAAAACATTGTGTTATTTAAAGACGTGGAATATTTCAAATTCGTCGAATAATCAAAATCGAAATTTATTTGTGCAGTCGCAGTTTTCACAGTTTTTTTTCTTCGATTCTGTGTTCCTCAGCTGAACTCCTGCTTGAAACGTCCAGACATCCAGACCCTCCGACAAGGAGACTGGTAGACAAACATTTAAATCTGTTGTACCCAGTTGCATATCACTTATCTTAAAACTGTAAGAAAGTATGTGTACCATAACTGTGGCACACATAGGTGCATGTTGCTTAGCGTGCACCGATGTATAAGGGATTTCACAATGCCCATATTTTTTTCTTCTCACTTTCGTCTCCCCAAAGAAATCCAAAAGAGAAATTGAATTAATGAAGCGATGAATAAAATAAAGAATTAATTAAACGGATTGAAGAATAATCACATTGTTAGGTTCATCGTGTTGGATATTTGCGACTCATAAGGGGTACACATTCTTGAAACACTAATGTTTTTTTTCTCCCTAATACAAAGGTGATAACATTGCGATTATGGGTGATCTCAAGCCTTCTTTCCAACATAAAACCTCTGTTTGTCCAAATGATAATGAATATTAGTAACTGCATAAGGAAGGCAAAAATCTGTTTTATTTCTCCGAAAATCGAGAGCATCAATGGTTCTGCTACAGACAGACTACATTGTCTACCGATCGCTCTATTAACTTATGAGAATCTAAGTGAACACTTTTCAGGAAGAGTGTTGAAGGTGATTCAATTGACGTAATTGTTAGGTTTGATCGTTTCGTGGTCACTACGTTTAAGTTTTAGAATAATCATCTAGCACTAAAGCATCAAAATATTGTGCATACAACATGCTCAAAAACTTGTTCGTGAATAATATTTGGTTTTATAAACATTATCAATTCCAAGTACAGTATTGTTTTTATGTGAGATGGTGTTGTTGTCCAAGGATTTTTGCCGTTTATTTTCTAATACCAATCTAAACATCGTCGAGTAGAATCAAATCACAAAAGTTCTCGTGGATTGGCGATTTAAAATTGATAAACAAATACCTGGGTATAGTAAGTTGCTCGTTGATGACATCATATATAGAGGATCTCAAATGGGTAAAGATTTAATATTGAATTTATTGAAACTCGATGAATAATGTCCAGCATTTGCGAGCCTTGGGCGAGCAAACGCTGGACATTATTCAACGAGTTTCATAAATTTAATATTAAATCATTACCCATTTGAGATTCTTTTTATCACATAGTTTTTATTTCAGTGGAAATAATTTACATAGAAAGAAGAACGAATAATTCGTTCATTCTGACAGACGGTGCACCTTTCATTTATTGTGCATGAAATATAGTCCCAAAAAAAGTTGAACTAGTAAAAGTAGATTGTACATTTTTACAAACTATAAATCAAAGAAAAAGCTTCCATCCGAATAATCAGAACATTTTATAACGACAAAATCATTTTTCAAAACAGAATGATCAATGCGATGTAATGTCACATTGTTTGATACGGTACACAGTAGGCCTACAGTAACATGTTTACCCTAAAATGTCACTTTCAGAACAAAACATTACATTGTTGCGATTTTCATGTGAAACAGGATTACGAGATGCAAACATTCCCACATTTACTGCAATGCATTTGTGACCGGATATTTGCAGCATTTGATTTGGAACAATAGACTACAGAAGACGTAAACAAATTTCTTTTTGAGTCGGATTTGCATCCCATATACTGCGTAAAGACGCTGTGGTTGGATAAAGTTCTGTCAGTTAGGAGACCCGTGTATGTCCAGATTCTTCTGTGAACAGAGGTGAGTTTATTTACTTCTGTAAGTTAACATTTAAACCACGCTTGTATATATGGTGGATTCTATATCTATGTTACAGATATACCGCCACCCTCTCCCACCCCTCCATCAAATAAGCAATACCCTTAGTTTTACTTCTTATTGTTTTTCTTATCTTGTAGTTTTACGCCATTTTTCTTATGATGATATTGTTATACATGACATAACAAACCCCTGTGGGTGTAACATATCCATATTCAGGCAGCCGAGATAATTTTTCCTCAATTTTCTTTCGCGAGTCAAGTTAAAAAATGGCCGCCAAAAATGTTCATTCAAAACAAAACATTCCAGAAGGCAGGGCTGAAAAGTTTTCCCAGGATCCCAGCCAATCAGTAAAAAGTATCATGCACAATAATTTCATGGGCTTATTTGGACCAATCGGAATCACATAAAGTGATATTTTAACGTGTGGTAATATAAAAGATATGAAACTGCACATACTATAGAAAAATTATATCTACTATGTGATAAACTATGCTATGCTGATCACAGTAGAAAATAATACATATATTGCCTTCAGGGATGAAGATTTATATGGGACCTGAAAATATAAAATAATAGTGTATGTGCACGAAAAGAGTCTCTCAACAGTTCTTTCTTTATTCCGAATGTAGAAGCAAAATTGTAAACCTACACTTTTGCATTTGCCTTTCATACATTCAACAAAACTTCGTCTAAAAAACTTGCAGGTACGGTGACTAAATTTACAATCCTTGAACCATAATATTGATACTTTTTCCAGATGCAGGAACATGTCCAGTCTATGTTTTGCAACGTTTAGAACAAATGTTATATATATATATATATATATATATATATATATATATATATATATATATATATATATATATATATATATATAGTCCCTGTATTCTTAAATAAGTGAAACACAACCTCTTCCTTTATTTGACATAAATTGCACATCGATGTACAATTAATTTTACATTTATATGAAACTGTGTTGGCCACTAAAATGCGTATGAGAAACATGTATTGGAAGGTTTTAGTTTTTCCTGAGTACACTTAAAACGAAAGTCGTGTAGACACTGCAGTTACAGTTATAATTTAATACATCGTCCGATGTTTCATATGATACCTTTTTCATTTTGTTCTGACATATTTATTACATGATTAAACCCTTTATTTCGTTTAAGGAGCTTGTCTGTTATATGCTCCTGTTCACTTCCATTAACTTTCGGATCATTTTGTAACAGACTATGAGTATATGATGTTTTTAAAATGTCATTTTGCATATTTTGAATAAAGGCTACAAATATCACTGAAATCCAAAAATCCATCTTCCAGGAAGGAATATATACCCATACTTCTGTAATTCCTTTATCTATCAAATATCCGTATACATTTGCTTCTGAGTATAACTTTGTTATTTTTCCATATTGTTTGAATTTGTAAATGCGGAATATTTTTCCTTGTAACTGAAAACGCACTACTCTTTTAGTATATGTATATAGGAGCTACTTATATTCAAGTTCTGAATTAAATGGAGTGGGCAAGCTCCGTGACATAAAATTTGCAGCCTATATTCTCATTGATATCAAGTGCATACAATTTCCAAAATTAAACCATCCTCTTTACTGACATTATTTTGACTCAAAATAATTCAGCGAATAAAGACATATATCTATAACCAGCATTTGTACCCCAATGTCTCTATATTTAGCTATCTACACATGCGATCCCTTACTGGAGCTATTAATACTACAAAAAATTTTAATTTACCCTTTTCAGCAGTAGGATTTGGTGGAATCTACATTGGTAATAGCAGTTTAGGTATGGCAATGCCTTTACAACTGTTTTTCTACCAATGGATGGTAAATTTCGCTGTTTCCATTTCTCATAGGTTGGATATAGATTCAATTCATGAAATACATTTATATAATTATGTTTGTGTTGAATGTTATCCCTAGAGTTTTGACACTCAGTGAACTGCAATTAAACAGTTTACTGGAATAAATAATTCAAATGCGTATTCTTAGCACCAACCATTTTTGTAGTTTAACGCAAGTACATAGATATTTTTGAACTCATCGAAGATGTTTACTGATGCATTAAGATCAAGATGCTGTACACCAACAATAATTCGTTGCTGATTCATATCACCACCGATGATGTGCACATGGCACATGGCACAACCAATTTTTGGTCAACGAATTTGATACCACCGAGTATCCTCAAGAACATTCGTTGTTTAGCAATGCCAATAAAAAGGTGGTTGGCAAGATCAAAGACGAATTCTCGGGCAAACTAATTCAAGAGTATGTGGGACTGCGGCATAAAGTGTTATTGATTATGTTCGGCTCCAAGAACATTAAGAAGGCCAAAGATGTTTCGAATGTGATTGTGCAAAAAGGTCTCAAACACGAACTATACCTGAAATGGTTCCGAGATCTTCGTGAATTCGCACAAAAATCAAACATGATCCGATCAAAGAAACACCGAATGGGTGTGTACCGAGGTTGCCACCGCTGGATACTAAGCGATGGATACTCCCAGATGGAATTACCACTTTCGAGTTTGGTCATCGTTCAATTGTAATTGATTCTGGCTAATGCTGTGTCAATAAAATCCCTGGTGACAGTTCCGTATTTGCTGGAACTATTTGCAGTTCATCTCGCTCAAATGCACGGCTTTGTGGTTCTCTCACACCAGGTGATGATGGCCCGAATTGGGAACATTTGGCTGTCAAAGAGTGTCAGTCTGTTCCGAAATTGTGAATACATCCACGTACCATACAGGGTTAATTGGATGATGTTGTTGCCTGCCTTCTAACTCTCTAGATGCATACAAATACCGAACAAACGTGTCTCCGAGCGACAGAAACGGTGCCTGCTGTGACATCATTTTCTGAGTAACATTGACGGTTTACTGTCGAATATCATTGGCTGGTTTTAATCCAGTCATGCATGTGATTTCACTGTTTTATACCTCTATGAAAAATGGAAGTCGTGCAACCCATTCCTAACACCGTTCGGGTCTTTTAATGTGCATACCGATGACTGAATGACCGTTCGGCAACAGTACGATTAAATCGTTCCACGATAGTTTGGTCACTATGTGAACTAATATGCTCGTAATGTATTCGCACATTGTGTTTGGGCAGCCTCACATTTACGGATCGAAAAAATTCTATGTCAGGATTTACTTGTAACAATTGTGGCCATGTGAACCGACCTAGGGCATAAATGAGCAATATTGCATCTGCGACACTTGCAGGAGCTTTTGCTGGTAGCGCTTCCGCTTATTTTGTATCTGCTGGCCACATTGCCAATGGTTAGCGTGTAATTATATATCCGTAACTTACCTTGTTGATCACTGACGCGATCATGTGGAATAAATAACAAATCAACTTGATGAACCTCGTCAGGTGTTTCGACATGTAACCTACCCCATGAAATATTTTTGGTATTGGCAAATGCCACATGTCTTGATTGGACGACCATGCTTGGGCAATCACATGAGTGATCTTGTCTGCACATCCTAAC
>JAECUM010054762.1:0-12426 GCA_016617855.1 Megalonaias nervosa
ATCTGTCAATAGTTATAAAAGATCACTTACTGGAACTGGTATAAAATTTCAAATACAAACTACAAGCAGCACAGAATAAATATATTTCATATGTTATGAACCTCAATTAAGATGATCTCATTTACTGACGTAATTAGCAAAGGATTATTGGATTAATTGAATTTTAATGTTATTACTGTAGTATTTTATCAATTGTTTAGCCGTCATAATTTGCCGGCCATACACCTGTAATAATTTTATATAAAACCACAACTATACTGAGGTGTGAATACCTGTATACAATTAATTAGAAACTTATTTCCTTCATGTAATTGCTCATTACCGAAAAGTTTGAAACGTTAGAAATTGTGTTTACAAGTATTTAAACATTAAACAAAATCACAACTGGGAATGCAATAGAAAAATATGGAAAAAAAATAATAATCACTGAATAAATAACTTGTATACTGTATAATCAACATTTTTTTAACTTTCCTTGTCCTGCCATTTTGTTAATTGGGTTGAAGGTAGCACATGTCTACTCTACTAATTATTAAAAATGCAAAGGTAGTATACAAAACTGAAATCAAACAAATTACACAAAATAAGACAAACATGGATTTTGTATTGTTGTATTGGTTTTGATTTTTAGAAAGTAAAAATTACGAAGTGGGGCTAAGTCTTTTGATAGGTGCACACTAGAAGTAAGGCTATGCTGTATACTCTATAATCCAAATTACACCCATCAACCATCCACCAAAATATAGAGAATTAAAGGTTCTTTGAACAATACTTAAGCTACACAAGGTCTTTTTCTAAATAACCAGGATAACCAGTGAGGAAAACCTGGTGAATTCATTTTCTTTAAAAATCAAACCCTATGTACAGTATGAACCTGTAGAGACAGAACCTAAGTGAAAATGGATAATACTGAAAAAAATATAATAGTAGTTCCACAAAATTCATGGGATGAAACCACTCGGGTTATTATCACATTGCTTCAAAAATATGTATACCCTATACAATGACTTATAACTCAAGTCTAACTGCAACCAACATAGACTCTGATCTGCCATAATGTGCCAGCAAATAAGGGTCTATGCTGTTTGTTCTACTGATCACTCCTGACAAAACTTTATAGACCCAGATTTGCTGCAACATTATGTTACAGCAGCTCTGAGTCTGTCCATTTTACAGTTGGACTTGACTTATAAGAAAGTATACATGGTATCCTTTTCATTTAGTAAGAAACCTATACATAAATCTATTATTTAGACTTTTTTCTATACCTTTTCCAGACTAAAATATAAAATTTTCCAGACCTCCAGAAAAGCTCCAAATCTGTATACTAAAACTTCTCCCAAACATAATACTGTGTGCCCTCGCTATAGCACGCTCCGTTATACACAAATTTGTATATAACATGGTCATGGTGTGGGTCCTGAAATTTCATATACATGTGTTTTTCTTGTACACGAAAAAAAAAATTTCTTTCTTAAAAGTACAAAAAAACCTAAGAAAGTTTATTATCATTTTAGGGAAGAGATTGCATATGAATGATACAAAATGATCATGGCATGGCTACTGAAATATTATATGCATTTTTCTCATACACGAAAAAATAGTGTTTTCTTCTTAAAAGTATGAAAAATAACATGTACAAATATATTCAGGAATCGTGCAGGGCTTCGCCAATGTCGCAAATTGCAATTTTTTTCCTTAATGGCAGCAAAATATACCATCTGGCAATTTTTTTTTTTATTGGCGACATTGTTGGCTGTTTAAACTTGTATATACAACCATTGGTTTGGAGTGGAGAAATTCAGAGGCCCCATGAAAGGAAGCCGTAAAGTTGATATAAAATGCACTGAAATTTATCTACTTGTACATAAACAAATTCTTTGTTCATATTGACAAACCATCTTAATAGTGCATTGTTATATAATAATCCACTTATGTTGACATCTAGCATGAGTACTGTATGTTTTGAGATATCCACTTTTTGAAATTTACATTTCTGGTAGCAGAGATCAACCAGACGAGGCATTATGTCATAATCTATCTTTCATCGGATTTTCGGCCGCTTGCTAGTAATTAATATATTTACATAGACTGACATTTGTATGTGAATGGTAAGTAAAATTCATCTTCTTTTCACTCAGAATTAAATCCTTCAGAACATTCACATTTTATGTAGTAATCCCTGTCATCGGACCAGAACATCTCTATTGTCGACTGACTCTTTCTTTAAATTTCTGATGCATGTGTGGAAGGCAGCATCACTCCACAACCATAAATGTAAAAAAAAAGAAAAAAAAACAGTAACTACAATCGACCATACGATGGCCAATTCATTTTTAAAAGAGCTGAAATTTTAAAAAAACCATTACCTTTGAAGCACCGATTGTTATGAAAACATACTAAGCAAATGGGAAGAAAATCTGTCTCAATCATGCAATACAATTTTTTGATGTTGCCGCCACAATAAGAAATGGGCATTTGGTTCTCCAAAGCTGTCCTTTAGCGGTGACTTCAATAATGCATGTACCCTTCATCAAAGAAAGCCAACTACAATCTTCAATAAAAACAAAGAACCTTTCTTCAAAGGAAGTCATTACCGAACTTAAATAAAAGCAAATGGAATCTGATGGATTGTTTCATTTTCCAACCTGACTGGAACATTTTTACTGTGCCATGAAAGTTTCCTTTTTACAGGAAAAAAGCTTATGCTTACGAACTCTACCGATGGCACTTAAAACACAAACCTTTTCATTTGTTACGTGATTGTGCTATTTTTTTCCCACTGAATTCAGACCTATATGACCTGTGACAAAATTAATGAAGATCTGAAATCTGTGTGTGTGCATATTTCGATGGAATTACTTGTATTGTGGATTCAATGTATGTGACGTGATTCACGGGTGAGTACACGGTGTTGATACTTTATTCATTGCTATACATTAGATATGTATATATAAACAGTATACACGTATATGTACCAATGCGTGGTTCTCTGAATAAAGTAAAATATTATATATGCCTTCTCTGTTTTCACTACAAGTGTATTTGTCATTTAATATGCATCGATTTAAGATGATAACTGTGCCAATGAAGCACATATTTTTGCGCCCGCATTTATTACCTACCACCTCCCCCCAGCCCATTTTTTCGGGTACATGCATCATTTTCTTTTGCTAACTGACTGGTTGCTTATAACACGGTTCGGTCTGTAACACAGTCGGGTTCTATGGCTCCCAACTACCATGTTATAGCGGGGTCACATTGTACTGGATTCTAGCTAAGATTTTTGCAATAATGAAACTTTAATGATTATTTCAAGACTTAGTCATTTTTTTAACTTTTCCAGATATTTTCAAGACCTGGAAAAGCAATTTTTAAATTTTAAACCTTTTCCAGAATTCCAGACCCATGCAGGAACCCTGATAAGAGCTGATAATCAATTGATTATAGATTTATCCAAAGCTATTCAGCTGTAACCAATTTTTGATTTGGGGTAGGCCATCAATTTTTGAGAATATGATCTGACACTGAGACTTTCCCCCATCTGCTTATCTCAGTTAGCTCTTTACCATTCCTCTATTTTAAAACAAGTTTATCTTCACCCCTACTACATTATCTTCCAGACTTTTCTGCTAATTAGTAAAGTGAAACCGAAGTGCATGTAGCTATATGTGTGTACATGGAGACAATTATATTTCTACAGTTAGTACGAGTTTTTTTATTCACGTGAATGTGCAGTTATGTAAGTTTTACATGTACTGACAATAGAAAAGTTTTGTTAAAATTGATATTTTTTGGTTCTTTATTCCACCTTATCCTATTATCTAAGAAATTTTGAGGGGAGACAGACTAGTCTTGGAATCATCAACTGCTGCATTACTATTGAGAAATTAATAGTGTTAGTAATTTATTTATTTGATAAGGTTTTCATATTACTTTCAAAATAATACCTGATATTACAAATTGGTATTGGAATGTTAATTTTTTAATATAATTTTTATCTTCCAAACAAAAATATTACCAGCTCATCAATGCAATTGCTAAACACTGTTGAAGAATTAATTCACAGTACTTACTGAGGATTTGAATGCAAATTTTACAATAACTTCTATAATGAACAAGTCTTCACTCAGCAATTAACAACTTTTGAGCAATTTAAAATCAAATTTTAAGTATTTGTCAGTAACATTTTCAATTAGAATATAATATCTAACTATACGGAATAAATTTTACTGGAAATCAGAAGGATTAAACTCCCAATCAGACTAGAAGATTGCTAAATAATTGAGACACCACTCCACTGATATGTGGAAATACAGTTTAGTAAATTATCTGTTTACCTGTCACTTTCAGTGTAATGGGAGGGCTTGACACTGATCTATCTTTGTTGGAAGCTTTGAGGATGTACTCTCCACCATGTGAATGGACTGCATGGGTTAGTATCAAACTGGGATTATCCACCGAGAAGTAATTGTAGCCATTGAAACCAGGGTGAAGGAGATTTCCATTCCAAGTCCAAGTAATAGTTTTTGCATTCTTTACATGAGCAATGATCATCACGGATTTCCCCTCATCAACTTTATATGTTTGTTGCTGGACTAAAATTTTGGGTAGCCCTAGAAACAAAGAAGAATCAACTTGTTAAATGAATTATGGGAATATCGCATCTAGCCTAGTCGTAAAATTCTATATTTTACATCTTTACTGGACAGATTTAAATAAGAAAGAAAGACAAATTAGAAAGAAAAGATGGACTACCATTTTACCAATAATATTTCTTGCTACAATGCTTGAGGTACACTGCTGTTTCAGAGGAAAAAATTTCACTGTTTGACAATGATGTAATTAGTAAAGAAACAAGGAATTTCATGACATGAATATTTACAAAGCAAGTAACATTTATTAACATCAACAGAACCTTTGCAATGCTGAGGTCATCATAATCCACAGCTTATTCAATGTTCTCATGACTTAAGTATTTTGGATTATAATTACTAAACATTCCTATTTGTCATCAGGATCAATTAAGCTTAAACATTTTGTAAAAATAAAATGCAAAAAATGGATGGAGTTGAGCAGATTGATAAGCATAAATAGTCAGGAATAATGCAGAAAGATAATCACCATTACTAAGAAAGTTTTACCAATTGGCCTCTGGTACTACTATGAAAGGGTTATAAGAGAACACTATGCAATGCAAGCAAAACAAGTACAGTTGAATGCCAGTTACATATAGAGGATGTGTGATACAAAATAACAGCCTGAGAAGAGAATAATATGTACACACTTTAATATAATTTCATTAATTGTGACATTTTAAATTTTGGCCAGCTATGAATCATTCTGCTAGTTATTTATATAACTAAATGTATAAAGTATCTGCACACTTAATTGTTGCTCAGCTGGTAGATATTCTGTTTCTTATCACTCCTTCAGAAATATCCTTGCAAGCTGAAACTAATTAATGGAGCCACACAAATCTGTATAGTCAGCAGTTTATATACTGTTTCAAATGTTAGCCCACAAGCCTTTGAAACTCTATTACTGTAATAAAAAAGAAGTCATAGAAAACAACAAAAGGAAATCCATTCATGCATATGGTAGAGTTTCAAGGGTCTGAGGTTACTTTATTCCTAGAAGTAGTGTGAATTTTGTTTTTAGAACTAAAACTCCTTTTACAATCAGCATATTGTAAGGACAGAACTGCTGCAATTATAGCTAGTATGAATAGATTCAGGAACTCAATTTCAGGAACATTTCACACTTCATGCATGCCATTCCTTGGATATTTCTGGTGATGTATAAGATTTTCAGCAAGGCCTATACCATACTAAATGAGATTATGCCAGTTATTTCTGTATCAATGCTTTCTGTGCCATACTCAGTTAGCAGCAAACCATCCAATATATTGTCCTTAACAGACAATCTTTGTATCATCTTGCTGACATTCCCCAAAAAATCTGTTATCTTTTGTTTCAACATGACACAGAGATAAGGCAAATAAGACAATGATCTGATCGAGCAAATTAAAAACAAAATTTAAAATGCATTGGGTATCAGAAATTGTGGGAACCACAGATAACTTGCACGATCTTCCCCCCATTTGGGTTTTAAAAGTTGCTTGACTCTCTGTCATTTTTGTGAGAAAACCACAATGCCATGGGCTGGCAGCATCTCTGTATAGTGTGGTACATTACATAAAAAAATAGAAATCAATTAGAACAATGGGGCTATGACTGTACCAGTCTTATACCATGGACTGTGTTATCCTGAGATACGTTTTAGGGAGATTGGCTGTTTCTCTGGAAAAGACACAAAGATCCCATTTCCTCAGCATGTTATAGCCGAAACAAAGATCAGAGTGCTGTTAAAAACAACCATTTTTATGCCCATGAGTCAAACAACAAGTTGTACAATACGCTACCACTGTTCATAAGAGCCATCAATGAATAACGTATTGTAGTCAACTTTGCTTTATACTGTGGTACATTAAATCAAAAACAGAAATTAACCAGTACAATGGCATCCATTACTGAAGCAGTGTTATATCATGGTCTGTGTTATACTGAGTTATGTTATAGGGAGAATGATGATCATACCACTGGTATATCATGAAAAGTGTTATATTGAGTTGCTTTCAAGTAACATCCATGACTATACCAGTAATATATCAGGGGTTGCTATATTGAGGTGTTTTATAGTGAGATCCATGACTGTACCAGTGTTAGATCAGGGACAGTGTTATATTGAGGTGTTTAATTGTGAGATCCATGACCATACCTAAGTCTTACCACAGAATTTTATAATGAGTTGATTTATTGTGAAATCCATCACTTAAATCCTCAGATTTAATGAAACTGAAGAAATCAGAAAACTATCAAAAGCAAACTCAAATGAGAAATTATGATCGTCAACATCGCGCCCGAAATATGAAAAAACTTCAGGTAGGGAATAAAGCATGGATTAAAGATCATTTTTCTTCAGGTATTGTTAAATATGAGGCATCTACACCTCATTCATACATGGTAGTAACTGACGAGGGAGAGATATGGCGTAATAGGAGAAATTTAATTCCCATGCCTACTACATTATCGGAGCCTCTCAGAGTAAACGTTTCACACCCTGATATTCTGACTGACTCAGATGAAAGCAAAGCAACCAGTCAAAATGGATATTTCACACGTTCGGGAAGACTCTCAAAACCACCTGAGAGACTGAACTTGTAAAAATGAAGCTGATGTAGCTAGTTTAGAAATGTGGTCATCAGATCACCTTTCGTTTTAATGTTAACTTTCTCAGGAAGGGAGATGTAGTGTAAGCCTTAAACTAATTAGCTTTGAAATATCACTTGACAGTAAAAGTAATCAGATATTCCACACTGGGTTGGAACTGATACACACCAACAGCTGGTTTATGTTATATGTTCACTAGGGTTTAAGTTCCATGGGAAAAATACTCTCAGGGCAGTCTTTACTCTCCTTCCTAGCTGTACTGATGTCTTGTATTTAATAAATAGTATAGAATGCCTTCTGCAGTTATTGTTCAATAACAAATAACATTACACAGTACCCATTTTATCAGTGACGTGTTAAACTGAGGTACTTTTTAATGAGATTCATGACCATACCTGTGTTACATCAGTCTGTGTTATACTGAAATGATTTACAGTGATGAACCACTCATGAACCTCTCACTGTACAGCTTTCATGCCATTTTAAATAGGCAACCTCTCACTGTACAGCTTTCATGCCATTTTAAATAGGCAACCTCTCACTGTACAGCTTTCATGCCATTTTAAATAGGCAACCTCTCACTGTACAGCTTTCATGCCATTTTAAATAGGCAACCTATTACACATGCCACACCTAACACTTTTTACTGAGTTAAAAACTAAAGCCAAGAACTTGACATGAGTGTAGGGTGTTCACTAACCTGAGAATAAGTTTCTTGCAAAATGGCAAACAATGAAGTAAATACTTAGCTCTCCTCAAATACTGAATATTTGCACTTGTTTTAAAATTCAATTCAATTAAAAATGTGTTAATTCGCTTTGTATAAAGCATAATTTGACTGCCCAAATGAAGAACAAAGCTGAATATATCATGTGATTCGACATTTATTTCATAAGAAATAACATGACACTGTTGTGGAAGCTGTCAATACAAGTTGTCTAAGTTTCTGTTCTTGACTACTGATCTGCACACTGAATTTCAACTTTCTGTTTATGCCAATCTTTAACAGTAGCAACATGGAGAGCTGAACTCATTGAATAGGTTCTTCACATAGGAGTTTATGTCCAATACCTGCACTGTCTATATTAAACCGAATACTGTCAAACAAATATTTCTGATTCAGATTTCACAAGATCATCAACATACACTAGCAAGAGAATCTTGAATGGCACATTATATGCCCACAATGTTCATGTAGGAACGAATCATACCCCATCCTCAATCTATGAAAATATTTACAAGGCATAATTACAATCCAGATGAGAATTATTCAGTATCTTCATTCATTATGGAATTTCAAACCATACTCAGTCCATGCAAATTTTTGCAATCTGGAAAAATAAGATCATCAACAATGAGTGTGATGTTAAAACTGTGCTAATTTTAGGAGATAGATCGGAGTCTAAAGTATGTGAAAAGCTGATGTGGACTCCAGTGCAAGTAAATATACAGTCAGTATATATACATATTATATACACTATGCATCATACTTACAACAATAATGGTTACAACTGAAATAAAGAGAGAAGAAACCAAGGTAAAATAATCTTTGAAACATAAAAATGTCAAGCAAATAAAGTATAGAATCTTTATACTTTTTTATGACCTAATAAACAGTCCAAAATGATGCAGTCTGAATAAATTTAAAAGTGGCCTTATAATTTTTAAAAAATCCATATTTAAGTGATATTTTAAATTTTGGTGCATAGACTGCATCAAAATAAATAACTAATTTAAATTTAGACATTATTATTTTTATTATAGAAGACATAAATATTTATAAAAATATGCAAATGGAATCTTATAATTAAAATATTTACAGGACTCAGTTCAATATTTTGTAAAAAATCAAGGATAAAAATATGTAAAAAGAGCAATGTTCTAAAACAATGGCTGACACCAATTATAATAATTTTAAAATGATTTTGAAATGAAGAAATTACTTTAATAATAACATTGATAAAGTTTTCAATGATGACAGCAGTACTTCTTGTAAAATATTTATATGACAAAACATGCCACTACAAGTAACAGTTGGTTGATTGTGAATTTTACAGCACATCAGCAAAAAGGCTATACAGCACCACAAAAAAAGGTTATACAATATATCAATAAGATTTATTACTAATGAGTGATATAAGTACAAATAAAAATACAATGACATGGTGAAGATAATATACAAAGATTCCTGATTAAAAGGATGTAAATGGTGTGTACAAAGGGTAATTAGATAATGCACGATAAATTAGCATGATTAACAGTACACATGTTTATTAAATTAATCAAAGGAAATAGGGTTGCACAACAAACTATATTTTAGAATAAATGTTGACTTCATTCAAGAAAATTAAAACAAGCATTTACTGTATCAAAAAATTCCTTCATTTGCTTAATATTGTAGAAATGATTGTGTGTAGGTTGACTAGTTCTAATTCTTGCAATGACTACCTCGTCCTTCTGGATGGTTCTGTAGGAAGGAGGCCATTCAAATAAGGTAGGTTTTATCACATGGAACTTGTTATTGACAACATCATTCCATGATGTCTGCCGCTTACTAAACACGGTTCAGTAGAGAAAATGATCTAAATACAAACCATAACTTCAGTGCTGAAGCCCAATAAACTGATGAACTTCTGGAATGACATCAACAATCCATAATCCAATCCAGCCAATAATAATTCATCCTTTCAATTAGTGAAATGGACTATAAATCCTACAAATTACTTGATATGTTATAGAGAGTTAAGGTTGTCTGATGATTTCATATTCTTCTTCTTCTTCATAAGGAATCACATAAATTCCTTTGTAAATTAGCTTGAGAAATAATGATGAAAAACCTAAATATTTGCTGAATCACACCAAAAGGTCACGAAGGTTGATTCTGAGTTGTAGACTTAGAACCGGATAGGATGTTCAATTTAAGCAGGTAAAACTAATGTTCTGAGTCTATTTCATTTCAGTCATGAAATATATTTGTTTTCTCTCTATATATGAGTATTTATTCCCATATCTGCAAAGCTGTTCCGGGTTCAATTGGCATTTCATTTTTCAGACTGCATGTGATACTTGAAAGAAACTTAAAGAAAATTCACCTTTGACCTGACCTTTGTCCTTACCACTCTAAAAATCAGTGAGGCCCATGGCACATCCTCTTTCAGTTTACAGGTGGTATTCAGAGAGCTGATACTAGAGAACATGTTTCACTTTGAGATTTAATTACAACTATAAAATTTTTAACCTTTTTGTTCTTTTGCCTCCTGCAACCATTGTTTTTACTTTTGTGTTGGGTCTTCCTCATAATCTAGCCTTTATAATTTATATGTGGAGAGCAGTTTTGTGAGTTCTTTTGATAATGAAACATCTTTTGTTATGAGGCAACAGGTTCTTGAAACAAGTAGTCAAAATGGAGGCAGTGCCTTCTTCCTTGAGAAATTTTTTTCCCTGACATTTCAACCAATGAAACATTATTTACTCAGCCAAAAGAAAATGCACAGAAGGACTCAACACGTTCTGCAACTAATGAATCTGTATCAACATAGCTGCAACCAGAAGGCACATCCAGATATTCTAAAAAATAATCCCAGCAAACAGAGATTTCAAAGCATGGGTGATTTGGCCACTGTTGAGAAACTGCCACAATGGGTAAAGATGACAGAAAACAAGTAAGAAAACATTAACTGACCAAAATATTAACTTGCAGTGCTTCAGGATGCTATAATGACTTTAGGAACAAAGTTAGAGCAGAATGAAGCTCTTGTTGGATCTATATCTACCACTGTAATCATAAGGAAACTGATCCAAGTGAAATGTTTGGTTCTGAATCTGATGGGCACTTGGTAAAACAAGTTAAATCCTAACACATTGTATTTCAAGACAACTGCTTAAAAGAGGGAGGATGAGGTCCCAAGGTTAAAATTCCCTCAGTTTTTAATGACAAGGAGGTGTTTGACTCCCTCATTGATGATTCAATATAATCTGTTATCCATGGTGGTTAAAAGCAAGGCCAATCTGTCCAAGTATTCAAGGAGAATAAAATCTTAGCAATTGCAAATTGTAAATTAATCACCCCACCAAGAACTAATCTGTGAATTTTGTAGAATGCTGTCTGCTGTGGTATTGCAATGGGATATTAATCTCTTCAAAATATCCACAAACTTCTTGGGATTGGTTTTATACCAATTTTAGGTTTGGCATTTGATTTTGCAACATATAATTTTGTGTCTCAAATAGAGATCCACTCTTTGACAATTTTTGGTGATGATTTTTGGGAGTTATCTCCTCACAGGCAATATTTTATGTGCAAAGACTTCAAACCATCTCAATGTTTTTGTTCACTGACCTATATCAGAGAATGGTTTGCTTGGGGATGATCGTCCAAAATACATGAAAGCTGTAAAGAAGATGTACAACTCACTGGGAGGGAGAGGCCTCATTGATCTTTTAATAATAGAAGATTTTTTTTTCACATACAGTTTGGTTCTAATGAGTTTCTTGGGGCTGAAGTCAGGTGCCAGAGACACATTGTGAACTGAGGTCAGAACTGGAGAAATTATAGTTGCAAGGCTGCAGCTAACTTCATATCAGACATTGAAAACCTAGATGTACATCAGGTGTGTGTTAGTATCTCATTGGGTCAAACAATCTGCTGCCTAGAAGAATGAGAAAAATTGACAGATGGCCCTTGAATATTACAAAGAGCTTCATGCTCTAAGATTGAAACTTAGAAACCTAAACTAAAACATGTTTCAAAGCCTAGCAAATGTTCACCATTTGAGTGTGAACTTTCTGACACTGAAGCTCATGAAATGCTAAAAAAAAAAGAGGAAGCAACTCAACCCACTCAACATGAAGCTGACGAGTTCATATCCAACTTAGTTTTAGTTAAAAAGAAAAATGGGAAGTTTAGACCTATTATAAATTTGTTGAATGTCACCATTTCAAAGTGAAAACTGCTCAGTCACTATTTTGGATTCTATTCAAGAAGCCGATTTCTTTTGTCAACCAATTTTGACAAGTGCTTCTTTCAGGCTGTACTTGCTTTGTGAGATCCAATGATGTAATATGTTTTTGTTATATAGATGACTCTTTGGGTCTGGAACAATCAATCAGCATGTGTTTGAATGATGAAAAATTGCTAATAACTTCTCTTTTCAAGGCTGGGTTCCCAACTAATGAAGAAAAATATGTTCTTTTT